>SZWC01010939.1:17215-44329 GCA_023375785.1 Penium margaritaceum
GTGTGGACGTGTGGACGTGTGGACGTGTGGATGTGTGGACGTGCGAACGGTGGAGGGGTCAACCCACCTTGTCTCTGCTCATGTAGCTCTTGGCCAACAGCTTCATGGCAGCGCCTTTCGCGTTGTTCATGCGGTTGAGTGCCATGCTGCCGCTCGCGTCCACCACGAATATCACCTGCATTGCCGCACGCGCATTTCATGCACGTGTGTGCGTGTGCGCATGTGGGCATGTTGCAAGGCTCGGGTGAGACGAGAAAAAAGAAAAAAAGAAGACAAAACCAGACTAGTGGTGGATACACCACTTGTATCCTCTTGCTGGCGCAGAGGATACAACACCAGATTCGGGTACAAGAGGTCACGGATTCGACCCCTTATGGCTGGCAGTGAATCTGTTGGCTTGTTCTGGGCAGCTCTGGGCAACCCATCTGCCTTGTCTCACCTCTCTGGGCAGTGCTAGGGGCACAATCCCCTTCTGCCTTACCTTGAGGGCAGCTCTGGGGGAGTCTCCCCATCTGCCAGTTGATAGGATCTGGAGTGGAAAGAAAAAAAAAAAAGAGACAAAAAGAAAAAGAGCCCAGAAATGGACCGAGGGGTTCATGCCCAGCATCAACAGGGGATGCCCCTTCAACAAAATGGACGCGCAAATACGAATGATTCCTTCACACAATCGAGCGCGCAACGACCCACCGTGTGTGGCCTGGCTGCGATTCACGCACGCATGCAGGCGCGCATACATGTGTGCACACACACACACACACGCAGACACAGAGACCGGTCAGTCCAAGGGTGAGAGGGGGGAGGGGTGGGGGGACAGAGGTAAATGGGGAAGGTGAAAGGCCGAGGGAAGAGAAAGAGGCCAGAGGTGGCAGCACAGTTGGCTGGAACGGACGGAAGAAGTCAGGAGAGAGGAGAACGAGGGAAAGGGGACGGGAAATCACATTACCAGGGCTCCGGCTTTGCGAGCGAGTCGTTTGCTGCGGATGTCTGATGGCTGAATGTACACGCGTGTGGGGTCCCTGCCTTCCTTCGCAGCACGTTGCCGCCGACGCCTTTGGTACGGCGCCGCCGCCCGCAGCGTGGCGTCCACTGCCAGGCGCCGCACCTTGCCCTGCGCCACAAAAATACCGCTCCGAACCACGCCACGCCACGTCGTCGCAGTACGAGTGCACAGGCATGAATGCAAGACACTGCACGTGCGGATGGTTGTCTCAAGACTTTGGAGAAAGGACATGCCGGGATGCTCGGATTGTGTTGTGCAGTGCAGTGCCATGTTGTGCCATTCAGTGTCATGTTCTGTTGTGCAGTGCAGTGTCCTGCTGTGCCTTGCAGTGCCATGTTGTGTCGTGCAGTGTCACGATGTGTGCGCCGAACACAGACCATGCAGCCATTGCAACAGCGGCGTCGACGGCGCTGCTGCCGGCTGCGCGGGTGATGCAGCGCGTGTGCATGCACTTACCATAGTGCAAGCACACACACACACATTCATGTTGGCCCACTTGCATTCAAAACATGTCATAGCCGCAACAAAGCGCGGCTGCTTTGCCAAGAATGGGTCGCATTCCCTGCGACGTGCTCTGCCAATGTGCTTTGCCATCCTGATTGCAAGTCTTGGGTGGAAAGAAAAGACTAACCGCAGGGATCTAGAGAACCGAGCATGAGGTGAGGGATGCAAGGTTGGGTGGGGGAGGAGGGGAGGAGAGGGGCAGACACAAGCACACACGCGCACGCACGCACACACGCACACGCACACGCACACGCACGCACGCACACACGCACGCACGCACGCACGCACGCGCGTACGCACACACACACACACACACACACACACACACACACACACACACACACACACACACGCGCGCGCACACGCGCACACGCACACACACACACACACACACACACACACACGCGCGCGCACACGCGCACACGCACACACACACACACACACACACACACACACGCGCGCGCACACGCGCACACGCACACACACACACACACACACACACACACACGCGCGCGCACACGCGCACACGCACACACACACACACACACACACACACCCACATGCACCTGCACACGCACAGCAAACCGTACCTTCGGAAACATGGGCTTGACATAGCGGCCTCGGTCTTCCGAGTACACCACGTTCTTGGCGCGACCCGCCTTGCCACGCCGCCGCTTCACCTGCTGTGCAAACAGCAGCAGCTGCGGGTCCACCACGCCGCCCTCCGCGCCAAACACAAACTCCTCCGGAACTGTCCCCGTCTGCTGCTGCTCATCCCCGTCGTGCTCGTCGTCATCCTTGTCGTCGCTGTCGTCGTCGTCGTCGTTGTGCTGCAAAGGAGGGAGCGGGGTAGGGTGTGGAGAAGAGCGGTCGGCAGTTTAGCTGGTACTTAACATCTGACAAGCCGACTTGTTTCTCCCTAAAATCTAGCTGGTAGGAACCTTTGGGCAACAACGGGCAGAGGTGCAGAGGAAGAGAAAAGAGCGACATCTCTGTCCTCATGGCCAAAAGCATGAGGATCAGCAGTGCAAAGTGCCATCAGCAGTACAAAGACATGCAATCCAACACAACAACCCGATGCCATGCAGCACAAATGCAACGCAATGCAATGCAACGTAGCTAGAGAGCAAGAAATGGGATTTTTCTTCCCAAGCCGCACTGTACTTAGCGTCCATGTTCAGCCTTCTCACGTCCACGCTACACCTTCACACGTCCACGCTACACCTTCACACGTCCATGTTACACCTTCACACGTCCACACTCCACCTTCAAACGTCCACACTACACCTTCACACGTCCACACAACACCTTCACACGTCCACACTACACCTTCACACGTCCACACAACACCTTCACACGTCCACACGACACCTTCACACGTCCACACTACACCTTCACACGTCCACACTACACCTTCACACGTCCACACTACACCTTCACACCTCCACACTACACCTTCACACGTCCACACTACACCTTCACACGTCCACACTACACCTTCACACGTCCACACTACACCTTCACACGTCCACACTACACCTTCACACGTCCACACTACACCTTCACACGTCCACACTACACCTTCACACGTCCACACTCCACCTTCACACATCCACGCTACACCTTCACTGCTGCTCTCAACTTCCGACCCAAACACAACAGAGGCTCCCGCGCTCAACTCTCCCTTCTGTACCCCATGACATTTTCCCGAGCAGGAGTTTCGCCTGCCGCTCCCTTGCAACAGCAACAACAACAGAAGGAGAGGGTGGACCATCCAAAACACCGCAGCTCTCCACAGCAACTTGGCCTCCGATTGCCGACGGCAGTGCAGCGCAGCACGTTGCAACGAGTCAGGGTCGTTGGGCAGCGCTGTGCCTCTTTGGTCTCATGTCCTCCATGTGGTCTGTGTGTCCCAAAGTGGCCGTGGAGGTGCACTGTCCACCACCAGCCCCATCCCTCCGACCCCTACCTCAGGGGGTCATTAAGACAGGGCTCTTACTGAACCCCAGTCCTACCCTACCCCTTTTATCTTACTGACCCCTTCCACCATGGAGATGCACCGTGTGTGGTCAGGTCATTTCACACAAGTCGGCACAGCCTTCGACAGCCGAGGGGGGGAGGGTGGGGGGGGGGGGGCAGTACTGGGATGCTGTACCTCTTGGTCCTTCTGGTCCTCATCCTCGTTGCCATCGGTCGAGCGTGGCTGTGGTGGCGGCGGGGGTGGCGGTCCGCGCTGCTGTGCAGGCATGTCCACGACTGTCGCTCGAGGAACTATCACCAACTCCACCTGCAGTCACAATCACACCATGACCACACCGCCACACCAGCACACCCAGCAGCAATGGCAGCAGCAGCAGAAGTGGCAGAAGAAGGGACAGCATCAGCAGCAGCAGAAGAAGCAGCAGCAGCATCACCACCACCACCACCACCACCACAGCTCCGGCACAACCAGCAGCAATAGCAGAAACAGAAGCAAAATAGCAGCAGCAGCAGCAGCAGCAGAAACAGCAGCAACAGTAGAAATGAGAACAGTGGCAGCAGCAGCAGGTAGGCACATACAAATGAGAAAGCACCTCCTTGCAAACCAAAACGAATCATGTCATGATGGACAAGCCACAGCTCCTTACTGACACCACACACACCGACACAAAGGCAACCTTGAGACACACAAGCAATGTCTTCACATGTGGCAGCAACCGCGATGCTAGCGCCCTTGCAAATCTCCAAAGATCCACTGAAGCCTGTGCCGTGCCGTGCCGTGCAGCAATCGTGCGACACCGTTGGGCCACTACAGTGCTTGCTTACATTAACAACACCTCCCACACATGCTTTCAGTAACAACACCTCCCACACCTGCTTTCATTTACAACACCTCCAACACGGGCTTTCACAAACAACACCTCCCACACGTGCTTGCACTACCAACACCTCCTGCATGTCATTGCCACGACGCGACCGCCAGCGAACCGGGGGTGGAGCATGTGATAGGAGTGCACCACAGATAGGACTGGTGGTTCTGGGGTCTTGTCTTTGAGCATGAGGTGGCGGCGAAAAGAAGAAACAACACTGCTGGAGCCAGTGAAGTCAAGGGGAGCAAGTGCGCTGGAGAGAAAAGTTGGGCCAAACGAGACATGTCACCATACCTCAAGAGAGTGCAAGGACGCACGCGATGGTCTTATCTACAATGGAAGGCCACTTCCCTAGACGGCTGCGGGACAATGTTCAAGACTTCAGAGCATTCGGCAGAGAAGGGAAGGGTACTTCGTGTCACATACTGACAGACGCTGCCGTTGCGAGACGAAAGTGAGAAAAGAACAAGGAAGAGAACAGCGTTACTACAAGTCCGAACATGGAAGCGAGCACAGGCACGCTGTGCACACATCGCGTGACGTGAGGCTCTTCGCACACCAGCTGGTCTGTTCTGCAGCTCGTGAGCGGTGAGGGCGGGTAGGACATGCCATGTGGTCGTTAGACAGGCGGTCACAACGGCTATTCCGTGGCAGGCCATTGCTGGTGATGTGGCGCATGGCGTGCGAGGCCCACAGCAACGCCCGTTGCACATTCCAGCGGGAGCTTTTGGCAGCCAGCTTGCCTGTGCTGCCATGGCCCTCCCCTTGGCCTCAACTGTTGTCGAGCCTGTGGGGGCAGGGGAATGCGACGGTCCTGCTGTAAGGTCGCTTCCGAGGGAGCTCTCTTCTTGACCACAACCGTAAGATGTCACTCTCACAACACCTTGCTTGCGGTTCCAAGCAGGTCTGGATGTTCAAGCTTCCTGGGTCCTGGCTCAACATCTCTCTTCGAAGAGAGAGGAGACCACATAGACGTACAGAAAGATACATCTACTGTGGTCTGAGAGTTCTTTTCACCACTCCAACGTTGGTTTGGAGATAGAAACTTATCCCATGAACAATGCACGTCCGTGGAAAACAGGCACGTTGTCGGCGAAGTCGGAGAGGTCTGAGAGAATCTTACGGAAGAATCAACCCACAATGTGCCATTAACTTGATTTCACCATCGGCACAAAAGCACAAGTGTAACAGTGTTAATGGTGCGGTGAGCGTGGAATTTCATTCACTCTACGCAACAAAGAGGGCAACATGACCCCTATGTGGAAAGCTGAAGAATTCCACACTCTCCGCACCATAACACAGCTGCACCCAATTTTTGTGGGCGGCGAAATCAAGTTAACGGTTCATTGAGCAGGATGATTACAACACAAAGATTCAAACCAATCTCTATGACTACTCCGATTACGTGTCTCTTTCACACAGACAAAGTCATCAAGTCATGAAGCACGTGTGCATTTTGTTTTGAAACAAGAGAATCACAGCATGCCTTATTGAGCTGGAGTGGCCCGCGCACATTCGCACGAGTGGTTTGCAAATCATGAAAGATGTGAAATGCGTCATACCTTGCTCCTGCAACTCTGGGACCAGACAACGTGCCCTACGGCTGTCATCCTTGGTCTGCAGCCTCCGCTCCATTGTACATGTGCACCAAACTGCTGCGGATCGTCGAGCTTCCTGACATCGGAATCCACTCATCTCGCTACCCCTACAGTAGTTCACTCATACCCCACTTTGCCCAGCAGTAGTTCACTCATGCTCCTTCATGGGCTCCTTCTCATGTCCCTACTTCTGCTTCTATTCCCAGATCTACCTCTGCCACTTCTTTTCTCGCCCACATCTGCGTCTGCGGTTGGAAATCGTCCTCTTACTCCCACTAGTTGCCACACAGGTGGCAACTAGTGGCTCTTGCATCCCCACGTGGGTGTGGATGCCGTGGCACAACATGAAGGCCTGCCCGTCATGAGAGATGGCCCTAGAGGGCAGAAATCCCTGATGCGTCTCGCAAAAAGCTTCTGCCAGAACAATCTTGCTGTTGCCACGACATTTGGATGCGCGCGTCTTGAAGACTGCCGGCCTGAGAGGGCCAATGCTGACGACTTGACGACTTTCTCAGAGAGGGCCAATGCTGCTCGCATGGGGTGCTGCACGTCGCCATCTACCGTGGTGCTCTCCACCACGACCGCATGGTGGTCCCTGTCATCGGGTGAAACCCATGACACATGCGAGACGGCGGCCACTCCGCGGGGAACTACTTCTAGGCCTAGTACATAGACCTAGAGTTTTGCAGGGTTTTTATCCCAGAGACCCAGCACCCTTCCATGACCATTCGTTCCTCACCCACCACTCACTACCTACTGCCCAGCTTCCATACCTTAGTGCCCGCCCAACACTCACAAGGGAGCAACACCTGAAGGGCGGTCTGCCAGCTGCCAGAGCAGCACTCCTCGCCATCTTTGCCAGAGCACTACTGCACGCCACTGCCTTTCCCGCCCATAAATCACATGAGAGAAACCTCTCGCTTTCCCGCTACAGCAGCTCGACGCCACTTTTCCACCACAACAGTTCGGCACCAGTCTCTCCCTCTGTCGATCTGTGGCCGACAAAGTNGGGGGGGGGGGAGGGCAATGCGGGGAAGGACCGTTCTTCACTGAGAGCGACGGCATCGCAGCAGAAGGGAGTTGAGCTCACACGATTGGTCTGATGCGGTGAGTTGTTGCGGTGGGTGTGGGCAGTGAGCGGGGAGTGTGTCTGGTGACCATACGTTACCGTGCATGTCAAGAAACCTACCGTCCTGCACGACACGGACTTTAACACCAAGCATGCTACAAAGAAGTTAAGAGCGAAAAAGAAACATGCATCTCAGTCAACTCCTCAGTCTCTCCCACGAAACCAAGCCGCGCTGCGGCTAACTACCTCGCAAGAGGGTGAGTCCGCCAGGTCAACTCGAGCTGAGCCTCGACCTCCACCGCTCGAACTTTCAACATCTTGCCGGCGGAGGAAAGGACAAGGTCAAAACAGCTCTATGCACCCTCACACTCACCGCCTTGCGCAGGTCCTCCGCATTCACTGCAGCTCGCCCGTCCAATGCTGCACACGCCCTGGCCACACGCACGGCAAACAGCTCCGCACGATGGCCCTGCACACACGCACACACACATGCACGCAAGCAAACTCACCGACTTCATGTCACCAACCATGAACATTTCAGTTGCCCTTGTGTTCTTTGGCTTCCGGAACAAGGGTATTACTAGGTAGGAGATGGCTGCGTTCATAATTGGTGGAATTCATGGGAACAACGGAACCTTGAAACTCCATGCAATGCCGGGTTCAACAACTGCGTGTTCCACACTCCCCTTGATGATGTGAGCGGTAAGCATCGATTCGCCTGCACCATCCATCTTCCATGCAAATCCGCTTCCCATGAGACTCCCTTGTGCATTTGTGATGCATGCCACTCCGTCATAAACGAGTTTTGAAAGCTAAGGCAGAAAAACAAACCCAAAAGGAAGATAACCCGGACTCTTATTTCTCACAAGTGAACAATCGCTTTGTTCCGGTGTTCCTTCAGACTTCTTTGATGGAAACCAGTTTTCAGATTGATTCACACGTAATTCCAACACGGATCAAACGTGACCCTACCTGGCCCAAACCACCCAACCTAACCCAACCCAACCCCAATCCAACCCATGTACACCTTGCTCAACGCACCATGCAGTGGGCCATGTGCACCGACATGCGCACTTGAAACCTTCGTCTCTTCAAGCGACGTCATAACCAGCGCACCACACAACATCCACGACAGATCAGCCCTTCATTGCACAGTCAGCAAGACGTGCCTTCACACCATCACGATAACCGCAACCACCTGCCCTTGACGGCCACCCCCATTCTCAGCATCGGCACAACCGCATGCACCACCAAACACGCACAATGTGGCCGACCCAACCAAGAGTTGCCGAGCCCACCGTCTGTGCTGTGTTGTACTGGGCTGGGCAGGGTTGGGCAGGGCTGGGCTGGGTTGTGTTATGCTGTACTGTGCAGCACAGCACAACACATTGCAGCACAGACTGTACTGTACTGTGCTGCGCTGTGCCATGGACTGCTGTACCCAGCGCCACCATGCACTGTGGAGGCCAGGCCTCAAGCCCAACACGCCCACCATCAACACAACCAAAAGCACAGCCACAAGCGCAAGCACCATGCGCCACAAACCTCGCACTGTGCACGTATGGCTTCGGTCACCAGGTACTTCATCTGCCTCCGAGACATTGTCACGTCGTCCAGCCTCGCCCGTGCGAGCGCCACCTGCGTGCGCACCACAAGCGTCGCCTCCCTCGCCCCCACCACCACCTCCCGTGCATTGGACTGAAACCGCGTTGCCACGTCTACCGCTCGCACTCGCTCCTCCAGACTAGGCGACTCGTCCGCACTGCCAACCCGTAGGGAAAGGGGGGGGGAGGGAGTGCACAGAGATGCTTACATTAGCTCTAGTAGTACAAGACAGTTCAGAGGATGTACGCATGAGGCCAGGACACAAGGAGTTGCTATTGATGCGAAGCAGAGCAAGGAGAAGCACATGGGCTGCTGTTTCCACCACTGACAGAGAGAGCAGGGTCATGTGTACGTACAAATAGACACAGTGAACATGCAGGAACAAACCTTCCATATCTCAGCCTCTCTCACCCGCACATCACAGCCATCAAACACATACTCAATACCCTCATACCCTCCTTACCAACTCCCCCCCTACCCCCCGCCCCCCAACCTTGTTCTTCCTCTCCCCCATCCCTCCTCCTCTTCTACTCACCTCAAGCTCACGGCGATGCGATCCAGCAGGTGCTCCCGCACGCTCCCCTCGTCCGGGTTCCAGGTGGCAATCAACAGGGGCACGCACGGGTGGCGCACGCTCACGCCCTCGCGCTCCACCACTCACTCGCCCGCCGCCAGCGCCTCCAGCAGCAGGTTCACGACGCCGTCGTCCATGAGGTTGAGCTCGTCCACATACAGCACGCCGCGGTGTGCCGCCGCCAGCAGCCCCGGTTGGAACACGGGCGCGCCTGACTTCACAGACTCCTCGACGTCCACGGAGCCGATCAGGCGGTCTTCCGTGACGCCAAGCGGGACCTGTCGGGCGCCCAGGAGGGGGGAAGATGGACAGGAGGACCTTAGGCATACAGAGCGAGGATACTTGGGAAATGTGTGGGAGCTACGGGAGGAGACGCGCCCGCAACCACCGAGCTTCTCAACCAGCCTTCCAGCAAAACCAGACAAACATGTGTCGGAAGAGCGAGGGAGGACTGGCAGGAGTCAGAGGCAGGGGACAAGTGGACTGGGGGGGCTGCAGAGTGCTGCAGATCCCACATCCACGTACACACAAGAGTGGGTAACAAAAAAAATGTCATGCAATGGATGTACTTGCTTTGTGTAGAAGAGGAAGGCTAGGAGGGGGGCAGAGGCACAAAAGGAACACCAGTTGGCAGCTCTGTATCGAACCCCATGCCGCAAAACTAGTGCAGAGAAAGGAAACCCAAAGCCCTACACACACTCTGAGTCACCTAAAGCTCGACTCTTCACACCAGCACCTGCCCACTCTCTTTGCAAGGGCAGGTGCTGGTGGTACACATGCTTCACCAGCTGCTCAGAAGACAACAAGAAAACAGAAAGAAAGGGAAGCAGAAAAAAAGAGAGAGAGAGAATCCACTCGATTCAATCCCACCCTAGGAAGAAAACCGACTCGCTTCGCTGCCTCTTGTCGTTGCTGCAAAACTATGCGCAAGCCGTGCAAACGCCAAAAGCATGGCCAGCAGTGCTACCTCCACTTCCTTCCAACAAAACCTCCCCAGCTTCTGCCCAACCTTGGCAGGAGCTCCCCACGCTTCCCCAGCTGGAGAGTGGCACTCCCGAGCAAGCAAGCAAGCAAGGGAGCACACAGCGCTCCTTCACCTGGACAAGGGGAGCTGGTATCGTCCTCGTCTTCACATTGCCCTGCTCGTCGTAAGCCACACGCTCCGACAGACCCTGCTCCCACCTGTGCGTTCAACAGAAAAAGAGATGGGGGTGAGGGCGGGGGGGGGGGGGGGGGGGGGGGGGGGGGGAGAAACTGTGGAGGAAGTGATAGTGGTGGCGGCACGGCAATGAGCGACTGTCGCACTCACGAAGTCTATGGATAGGATACAAAATGTGCACACGCTTGTGAGTGGACAGCAACGATGCCAGACAGGACGAGCCGTTTCCAGGAGGAGAGAGAAGGAGATGGGCCATGCAGTGAAACACAGTGGCAAAACAACAT
Source organism: Penium margaritaceum (assembly GCA_023375785.1). Lineage (NCBI taxonomy): Eukaryota > Viridiplantae > Streptophyta > Zygnematophyceae > Desmidiales > Peniaceae > Penium > Penium margaritaceum. The sequence continues at coordinate 27,858 of SZWC01010939.1, forward strand.
GTCGCGAGCCGGTCCCACCCGATCCAATGCTGTCGGCAGCCCCGCACATCACCCATGAACCCCACCAGCACCACCCCCCCACCACCAGCACCACCACCACCACCACCAACAGCACTACCACCACAAGCAGCAGGATGAGCAGCAGCAGCAGCCTCGGAAATTCACGCCCTCGCTCATTTCACTCACTCCCCAGGGCAGTTGGGGTCCGCGTTGGCGTAGCTGCCGTCCACAACCTCAATCGGCGGCAGGATGGCGTGAAGGCCCCGAGCCATCACAGTCTTGCCCGTGCCGCGTCGCCCCGAGATTGCGATGCCGCCCATCTTCCTATCCACCGCTCCCAGCAGCAGCGCAGACTTCACTACCTCCTGAGAGACAAGAAAGACCAGCACGTGCACCTTGGACGGTGTGAGTCGGAGAAAACTCACAGGTTCTGCAAAGACGTCCCGGCAGCAGCACGGTCTTCACGCACGTGCAAGGGGAATGGAGACCGGAGGGGAGAGCGGCATGGAGTCTGTAGAGTGGAGGGGATTTCAGTCTGCCGTTCTCCGACTGCGGGAACAAATCACGGATGGCCGAACAAAGGTCCTGAAGAACTCATCAAGCTTGCCTGGAAACTGGAAAGGAGGAGAAGGAGAGGGAAGGAAGGAGGGCCGGGGGAGAGGGAGGGGGAGGGGAAGGCGGACGGAGAGGGGGAGGGGTGGGAGGGGGAGGTGGGAGAGGAACATGGAAAGCAAGGGCGAGGGGAAGGGGGAGGGGGGGGGGAGGGGGGAGGGAGGGGGAGGCGGGGGAGGGAGGGGGAGGAAAAGAGGACAGGGAGGCGTAGGATAGAAGCGAGTTTGACGGAGAGGGAGAGGGAGAGGGAATTCAAAGAGGAGGGCCTAGCCTTACCTGACCAACAACACAAGCTAGCGGGAAGTGCAGTCGGCCCACGCCACACTCCAAGTCGTCCAAGTTGTCATGCAAGGCAGACGAAGCGGACTCGTGCGTTTGCGTCACCACGGCGTCGGCAACTGCAGCAGCACAGCACTCTTGTGGACGAGTTTCGATCCTGCTGCCCTGCTCTTCATCCGGGCCAAGCAATAACGTTTGCTGCTGCAGTGTCTGCTGGCGTTGGTATTGATGCTGCTGCTGCTGCTGCTGCTGCTGCTGCTGTTGTTGTTGCTGTTGCTGTTGCACCTGCACCGCGCCCACTTGTCCTGGGACATGCCCGTCTTTCCACCAGCAAAGACAGGAGCAGCAGCAGCGGGAATGGCTGCAGGGGCAACATGGCAAACGTAAACGTGGAGACACGGGATGGGAGGTGGTGAACAAGGGCTGGCTGCTCAGAGAGTCGGCGGTGTGGCCCCTAACGCCAGTGCACTGTTCGCCCGGGAGCCCTCGGAAGGTAGAAGAAAGGCGGCTGCAGAAGAGGGAGCTCGGTGAGTGGCTGGCGGGCTGGGTGGTTGCGAGGCACTGGAGGAGGCGCCCCAAGGACGCCGCCATGTTCGGCCTCCCAGGCCTGAATCTGGAGCTGAAGCTGAAGCTGAAGCGCAGTTGGATCCGCGATCAAAGGTTTGAGGACTCTCAGAGTTGAAGGCGTTGAGGGGATGTTTGCGCCGGGTGATGCGGGGAGGACTTGGCATGGCAATTCGGCCGGGTATCAAGACAGATACTGGAACACAGTCTTCCTCTTGGCAGGGTCCCGCAGCACGAGGTTGCATGGTCATGGCGCTGTAGGCCGTCGGCTGCGACATGGCTCTGGCCTCCGACATGTGACGTAAACGAGACGTTGAAACCGAGGCACTTCCACAAAGATGGTTCTCCTGTGCGCAGACAACCAGATCGGTGTGAGGAACGATCTCGCGAGGCTCTCTGGCACGGTGCAGCCAACGCAGGAAGAAGCAGTGGAGTCGGAGGCAGATGGATGAAGGCGGTGTGGCAGATGACGTGCCTGGTCGGCTGTGCCGAGGTGGCGAGAGACAGGACCGTCACATGGCTGCACCCAAATGCAATGCCTCGACGTCGGTCCCTCTCTTTCCTTGTCTGTTTCGCTGGTCAGCTGTATCTGCTCTCCCCCCCCCTCCCCCCCACCCCCCCATGTAGCTGGACTTCCACATCTCGGACCAGAGATTGAAACCAGCCGTCTCGCCCGAAGAGTTCAGCCATGAAACCGACGAAGACAGTCGGTTTCGCCACGTCCCTCAATTCTCCGAACGTTTGTATATTCTATTTTATCGTCAACGGGACACATTGTTCGAAGGTCAGCGCCGGAGGTCCAGGCCCTGCGCCCTTCGGACACTCCAGACCTGGCGCGCTGGCCCTCATGTGCTCTTCACATGGGACCACAAGCGTTAAAGCGAGGTCAGGAGACGGTCCGACACGGAGATGATTTTGGCGGGCCCTTGGTTGCAACCAACTGCGTAGGGGGGGCGACCTCAGCACCAAGACAAGCATGTGGGATGCCCCCGGAAGCTTAAGAAAATGTGTGATGAGGTATACTAAAGGTGAGAAGATATTTAAAAATTAAATCTATAATATTATTAATTTTAAATTCATAATTTTTTTCAATTTTTTACCCATGTAGAGACCTACAATGAACTTTATTCTCATGTTAGCAATATAGCTGACACATTTGTGGGGATACGATCAATGCATCATTATTCCCCAATATATTGTATATTGTTGATTTAAATGAATAATTTTGAACAAGGCATGTATCCATAGCTAGGAAAAACCTAACAATGTATCGTGTAGTCTGACATCATGTTTTAATATCTAGCACTCTTCGAAAATTTTCATTGTTATACTTCGATATAAAAATGTCACATGAAATATGTTTGAGGGCCATATTCTTGCAAAGAATGCATGTGGATGTATTTCAAGGATTCGGTTTATGATCATCCATCGTCAGCACTTTCCTACATCCCGTGGACGGGTGGGAGCTCACGGCATCCATGGAGGCAAAAGTTACATTGAGTAAGGGGATTGCATTTCAATCCCGCCTCTATCGTTGAATCCAAAGCAGGATTATGCCTTCTATTTAAAAAATGGTTGAACTTGTCCATCACCATCGCTAAAAGGGACGGATTTGACTTACCGCTTTGAATAACCAAGGCACCCGGTCTGCCTGAATTCTGAAACACATATATTATAAGGTAAGTAGGTAAGGGGAAGAGGTGAGGGCAAGGCTCAAGAGGTAACTGCCAAAGGGTAAGTTGGCAAGAAGCAATCGCTAGAGGCGAAAAGGTTAAGGTCTAAGGGCAAGCAGCAAGAGGCAAAAGACTACACGAAAAACACAAAAATGATAGTCAAGAGGCATAGGGCACAAAAGAAATGGACAATGAAAAAATCAGCTGGCAAAAGGCAATTGTCAAAAGCAAAATACAGGGGGCAAAAGGCAACTGGCAAGAGTGGAAGAAGTAACATACAAATGGCATAGGGCAAAGAGGGAATGGAAAAGGGCAAAGGGCAAAAGGTGGAAGGCAAATAGAAAATATCAAAAGGCAAAAGAAAAAGGCAAGAGGCAAGAGGTAAAGGGAAAACTACAAAGGGCGTAAGGTAAACAGCAAAGGGTAAGATGTAAAATGAAAAAGGAAAGGGGTGAAAGGCAAGAGGTAAAAGGAAACAGGCCGAATGTAAGAGGAAAATCAAAACATTTTAAAGGAAAAGCCATAATTAAGAAGGCAAGAAGCAAAAAGAAAAAGGCAAAAGGCACTAGGAAAAGCAAGAAGGGAGAAACGTGAGAGGTACGAGGAAAATGGTAACAAAGCAAAATTAGATTGTGGATAGCAAGACACAAAAGGCATACGGACAGAGGAAAGTCGGAAAGGAGGAAAATGGCAAATGGAAAAAGGCAAAGGAAAAGGGAAAGTGACAAAGAAAATGGAAAAGGGAAGAAGGCAAGCGGTCAGAGGCCAATGGCAGAGGCAACATGAAAAAGTGAAAATTTAAATGGTAGAATGCATAATGCAAAAGGCATAAGGTGACAAAGGCTGTAACGGGCTGAGTCTCCAGCTCCTGCTCTGAAGTCGTCGTCGGAGTTCGTAGAATGGCGTTCTTAGTCCGCGTCAGGGGTTTACCCCCTTCGCAAGACTGAGGGGCAATCGTCATCAACGACCCAGAGCAGAGAGACTCGAATATTTCGAGTCTCCGGAGGCCCATTTCCGTTTTTAACCAAACCCCTGGTTTTGGGACCCAAACCAGGGGTTTTACCTCAAACTCGTGTGTTCGCACGAGTTATTTCGTTCTTTTTATGTCAAATTTTGTCGTAAACGAACTTTGATTCATATTTTGTCGTTCTGGCGCGAAATCTTCGCGTGCGAGGCACGCTGGCGATTTCGCGCCAGCGAATGTCACCTCACCCTCGCTCCCCCTATCCCTCATCCTCTCTTGCTCGTTTGCAAGGAGGGCGAGGGGGGGCGAGGGCACGAGGCCACGAGGCCTCGCCCTCGAGGCCCTCGTGGCCTCTCAGCCGCCGATCGGGCTGAGGCCGCGATCGGCGGCTGGTGGCTGGCCGGCNACATGAACACGTGCATGGTACTTAGACCTAAGCTGCAGCTTGTAGGTCAGCACGGCTAGCGGCCTCCCCCCTTTAGGCTGGAGCGTCCGCGCGACAACCATGTTGGGCGTCCCCAACCTCCTATGGTCGCTGTCCATGAATGTTGCCCTGTGGGAATGTTGTTCACTTTTCCCGCGTTCAGGTGGTACCTCCTGCCACGCGTCGATCTGTGCGAGCTGCAAGCTCGCTCCAGTACTCGTTGACCACCCCTGTGGGCAACCGAGATTCGGGCTCCCATGAATTATGTTCAGGTCCACAACCGGCCCAATGAACGAGGTACTCCCTGACAATGCGCGACCGAAGAGTACGCTCTCGGTGCTGGAGTAGACGAAGGACCTCGTATTGGCCGTCGGCAGCCAGGACTGCTGGTGGTGGCTGAACGGTTCCTTCTGCCGTGTACGGAGCCAGCAGGCTCACATGAAACACGTCATGTATCTTCATACTCGGCGGAAGTAGTAATCGGTATGCCACTAGCCCGATGCGTGCCACAATGGGAAACGACCCAATCCACTTCGGAAGAAGTTTTCTTGCCCCTGGCGACTTCAACCGAAGGTTTTTAGTGCTGAGCAGCACTTTGTCACGGATGTCAAACGACACCTCCCGGCGACCTTTGTTGGCATATGCCTTTTGTCGCTACCGAGCTGCTTGAAGGTGACCCTTCGCCTCCAGTAACAAGGAGTCAATGCGCTCGGCAAAGGCTTGAGCGGAAGGAACCTGCCCTCTTGTACTCCCACTCTTCACCAATGAAGAGGGTACCACTGGATGCCGACCACTGTTCAACACGAACGGTGTGAACTGTGTGGACTCGTTCACCAAGTTGTTCACCACAAACTCTGCAGGTGCTAGGAATTCGTCCCAATCATGCATGGCAGGGTCCACGTACATGCGGAGCATCTGCTCCAGAGTGTGATTCATGCGCTCTGTTTGTACGTCAGTTTGAGGGTGAAATGCTGTCGACATTTGCGACTTACTGCCGAAGTACTCGTGCATCTTTTGCCAGAACTTACTAGCAAATCTTCAATCTCGATCGGAGATAATGCGCAACGGCAAGCCGTGGTACTTTACGACACCCTCAAAGAAGAGACGTGCGGTCTCCTCTGCGTTCACGTCAGTGGTTGTAGGAATGAAGTGTGTCATCTTCGTCAAAAGATCCACAACCACTAGTATTGCATCATGGCCACGGGTCTTGTCCGGAAGACCAGTAATGAAGTCCATGCTGACGAACTCCCATGGAGTCCCAGGAATGGGAAGCTGCTGGAGGAGTCCCGCAGGCTTCTTGTTACTAGCCTTATTCCGAAGACATGGGTTGCATGTCATGCAATACCTACGGACATCGACACTCCACCCTGGCCACCAATAGTGGTCCGAGAGTGCCTGTCCGGTCTTTCGGGGTCCCACGTGACCTGCGACCGGCGGGTCGTGGAACTGGGAGATAACCTTTGCTCGAAGGTCTCCCGAGTTTGGCACAACAACTTGTTCTCCGTGCCAGAAGATTCCTGCGACCTCCACCAAGCCGTACTTGTCCAGATTTCGAGAGTCTTGAAACCAAGAATCCACACAGTATCCCATCCGGATCCTGTTTACAAAACCGTTGTAATGGATAATCTCTCGTGGTGGTTGCCGCAGAGGTGCAGGGGGATCTGGTGGTTGTACGGATGTTGTTGCAATGGCCATAAAACACCCACTGCCCTCGGTAGTTGCTTTAATTTCCACGGGCTGTCGGCTTAGTGGATCGGCCACATTGATGCGTGCTGGCCGATATTCCCATGTGAACAAGAATCGACTCAGGTATTCGCTCCAACGTGCCTGTCGTCTTGACAGGTTCGGTTGCGTTTGGAAAAACACCAATGGATTATGGTCGGTCACGACCGTCCACCCCCTTCAGCACCCTCGAGGTAGCAACGCCACATCTTGAAAGCATGTACTGCCGCAAGGAGCTCTTGATCCCCAGTCGTGTACCGCGTTTCCGCGGGTATGAGCTTCCGGCTCTCATACGCAATTGGGTGACCGTTCTGCATGAGGACGGCTCCAAGTCCAACTACCGACGCATCACATCGAATCTCCCACGGTTGCGATGGATCCGGAAGAGTTAGGACGAGCGCAGTGGAGAGAAGCTCTTTGACTTTGAGAAACGCGTTCTCGCAATCAGATGTCCATTCCCAACGCACGTCTTTTTGCGTGAGCCTGGTTAGCGGTTCTACGAGGGTCGAATACCCTTGCATAAACCGTCGAAAGTAGTTTGCAAGGCCGAGGAAAGACCAAATCTGCCCAACATTTTTGGGACGTGGCCAGTCCACAACGGCTTGGACTTTTGGTGGGTCGACGTGGATGCCGTCCTTGCCGACAATGTGTCCAAGGTACTCGAGCTCATCTTGTGCAAACTTTCACTTGCTCACTTTCGCATGGAACTTCTGTTCCCGAAGGATTGCGAGAACTTTGCGCAGATGTTTGATGTGCTCTTCCATTGATTTGAAGAAAACCAGGATGTCATCAAGGTAAACCAAGACAAACTATCCGAGTTGCTTGGCGAACGTTCGGTTCATTTCTCCTTGGAAAGTTGCCGGGGCATTTGTAAGCACGAACCATAACACTCGGAACTGATAGTGTCCCATGTGCGTTTGAAACGCGGTTTTAGGTACATCATCTTCCGCGATGCGGATTTGATGGTACCCTTGAGACAAATCCAAGGACGAAAATACCTTTGCGCCTTGGAGTTGGTCAAAACGGTCCTCAATCCACGATAAGGAGAATCCATTTTTCACAGTCAGCTTGTTCAACGCTCGGTAATCCACGCACATGTGTAAACCACCGTCCTTTTTGTTCACAAAAAGGATCGGCGCACCGTACGGCGAGCTACTTGGCTCGATCCATCCTTTTGCAAGGTACTCTTTGATTTGGCGTTCGGCCTCTCGCCTTTCTGCTGGACTAAGGCGATACATGGGTCTGAACGGAGTAGTCGCCTCCGGTTGCAGCAGAATCGTGTGGCCCATGTGTCTTTGTGGTGGAAGCCCAGCCGGTGGGTCTTGGAAAACATCCGAGAACTCCGCCAATAGAGGTCTGATCTCTTGTGGCGTGTCTTCCGTCATGTCGTCCTCCACTTTCAGCAGCTGAGCCAAGAAGTATCGACAACTTTGTCGAATACGTCTCTTGACCTGCATTGCAGACAAGCTGGCATGGACTTTGAGTCGGGTCGGTGATAATTCCGTACTCGGAATCAACGTAAAGCGGCGTTGTCCTTTTCGGAGGATCAAACGCTTGATTCAAAGCACATTAGAGCCTTGTTGTCACGGAGCCAGGGATTGCCTAGCACCACGTCAAACGGGTCAAGAAGGTTGAGTACCTTCAACGTGACACTCTGTGTGTACCCTTGAATACAAATTATTGCTTTACAAGTCCCGATCACGGGTTCCATACGGTTGTCATCGACAACAAGTGTGCCATTTGATGGCTCATACTTCAGGCCAACCCGACGGGTAAAGCCAAGGCTGAAAAAAGAGTCGTCCCCTCCAGTGTCAGCAAGTACGTTCATGGGAGCACCAGCTAGGTGTCCTTTGAACTGCATCGTCATGCTGCCTCCACTCTTCCGAGTGAACAGACTCGACGATGGTAAGGCGAGCTTGTGATAAACACGGAATCTGTACGACGGGCGTCGTAACTCCCATGATTCACCCACTCGAGTCCACATCTTGTGGGCACTTCTGAATTCGGCCAGCACCTTCCAGTGTTTAAATTTCACTGGGTCAAAATCGTCGACTAGAGGTACTGCGAATGTGATTGAACTCATCGCTTTGAGGGCATTCGCTTCAATCACTGTGTGACACAACTCTTGCAAATTGGTTGGTGTTGCCACCACTAAGCTGGTTCGGTCATGCATCTCGTCTGGTGATGCAAGATTTAGTGGACAATGTCGGTCAGCAAGTGCAGAATGAGGTTCAATGAGAGGGGAGAAAACAACAGAGAAATTTGAACTCGTCCAAAACTCAAATTGTTTAACACCCTCGTCTCAAAACATGAACTCACACTCGTGATCCAATTTTACCCCTGAGTGGTCCCCACTGACGTCACTCAGGGGTGGGGAAAACCCGCCCCACGGCCCTGTCTGTTACCACGGCCGGGCCCATTGCCGCGACCGCGACCCTGTCTTCGGCCTTGTCCGCGGCCTCCTCCTGCACCATCCCCACGAGGTGCTGCTGCTGCAGCTAGCGCTGCGACCTCTTGTCCACCAGCAGCCTCAGGGCACTGAGCCCTAAAGTGGCCCGGCTGCATGCAGTTGTGGCAGAGCCCTTCGCGGAAGGCTGCATTGCGACGCTCACGCGCCGCCTGCAGCTCGTCATTCTCGCGGCTGTGCTTGTTGTTGGGACCCTTGTGTCCACCAGCCTTCTTGGTTGGAGGGTTTGTCGGCTGCTTGCCCTTGGCCCCGCCTCGCTATCCGGCTGACCCACCAGCCCCTGCAGCGTCCACGCGCATGTCGCGACCCTGCTCTACACGCGCGTTCGGCCGTGCATCAGAATAATGCTTCGGGTTCGCAGAGTACACTTCGCTCATGTAGTCGCGCAACGCCCTCCAGCTTGTCCAAGCTTGGCCAGTGGCTGTCGTGGTGGTCTTGTCCTTCAGCTTCTTGCTGGCGAGACCATCACGCAAGTACTCCAAAAGCATGCACTCCGGGTACTTGAACGTCTGAGTGCCATCGCCCTTGGTGAAGCTTTCGGCTTCCTCCACGAGTGCGGTGAACTCGCTCAAGTAGGATTCAAGCGAGCTGCCCAGCTGCCTGAAGTCCTTGATCTTGTGGAAGGCGCACTGTGCCTCCTCACGTTGGGTGCTCTTCTTGCGCATAATCGCGTAGAAGGCCTCCCACAGCATGGGCTGCCACTCGAGGTGTGGCTGCTGCGCAGTCCACTCCTTGACCACGTACTTGAAGAGTTTGTCTTCAAGCCGCGTCATGGCAAGGTCGCCCTACTGACTGAGTGGTGCCTTGTGGACACGTAGGACATGCTCCATGCGGTTCAGCCAGTCGGTCAGCTTCACGCCCTTCCGGAAGATCTCCACACTGTGGAGGAAAGACGTGTTCATGACCGACCCCGAAGTCGTCGAGGTAGGCAAGTCGTCGCTGCCGCCGACAGTGGCCTCCGCAGCTGCAGCACGCTGCACTTGCTGCTGCATCCGCACCTGGGTCACGCTCTGCAACGCCTTGTCGAGGTCATTGCATCGGCGGCTTGCCTCATGGGCGGCGAGGCGCTGCAGCTGGCGATCACGGTCAAGGTCCGGGATGCTCTGCCCAATGTGCGCCAGCAGGTTGGCGAACGGGAACTTGAGCTCTGATGTCGTCAGAGCATCGACGATAGCCTCCAAGGCCTTGCGTTGTCTGTGCACCCTTACCCACTGCAAGAGGGTACGGTTCGCGTACACGCCTCTAAGGAGCCCCACCTTTCGGAGGAGACTGTCGTCGGTGACGACGCTCGAGTGGGCGCTGCCTTGCCCCATTGCGGCCGCAACGTAGGAAGGAGGGTCCGCCCCCATTCTTGCGAGTGGTGCCGTATCACCACCACCGGTGGTGATCTTGAGTCGGCCTGCGGCCTCGGCAGCAAACTCCGCGAGCCTACGACTGTCATCGCGAATTGCCTTCGCGGCAGCGTCGTCCGGCTCGTTCTCGCGGGAACTTCCCGTGTGGCTGCTTTCAACGCCCTTGCTGCTTTCGGTAGTCTTGCTGCCGTCGGCAGCTTCAGGCAATGCGGCAAGCGTCTTGCCCTTCTCGAGCAATCGGCTCGAGTTCGTCGCACGACGATGGCGATGGTCGCGATCCTCGTCGCCTTCGCCATCGTCGACGTCGTGTTGTGCGTCGGGGTCCTCCTCCGGAAGATCCTCCTCCATCGCGTCGTCCGTCGCATGGGGGTTGCCCATGTGCATGTCGACGTGCTCATCGAGCACCTTTGCGGCCTCCGCACGCTTCTCGGTGTCGCCGAGGTTGGCGTCAGTTGCCTTGGGCGGTAGAGTTGCCCTTGGCGGTACGGTTGCCTTTGGGTTGGCAACCGTGCTCGCGGCGGCGGCTCCCAAAACTTGGAGTCCGCCGAGAGCTCGTGGTGACGCCGTCACCACCTTGCCCTTGTTGGTCTTAGACGGTCCGGCACTTGCCATCCCGTCGCTCGTGCAACTAGCACGTGAAGGTCGTTGTGAGGATCACCCCACAACGAGGAGGAATCGCCTCCTAAGGCGTTGCTCTCACGATCGATGAGGTAATTTCAATTTATAATTCTATTTTCCTAGGCCGCCACGTCGGCACAAGGTCGTGGATTTAGAAGCTAGTCCTCCTAGGCCGTGACTCACGGCACTTGGTAGCAACGAGGATCTAGGAAAACCGAAAATAAACATACAAGGAAGTGACAAGAATTGTGAGTACCGCTCACAAAACTAAGAAAAAGAGCAAGAAGATAAGCAAGTACAAGGTCTAAAACAAAACAGTACTTTTCTTCTTGTCTTGTTGTCTTCTTGTCTTCCTTGGCCTCCTCTTGAGTCTTCTTTGCGCGTATTGCGTCCCTTGGTGGCGTCCTCCTTGAGCCGGCGGCATTGGGGGAGCTGCCAAAAGTCCCCAAGTTGTCGCCCTCCTTCTTTTTAGGGTGCTCTCAGGTCGTGAGAGTCCCTAATCTTGGGGAGGGACGCTGTCCCAATTATTGGATGAAGGAGTTTCGAAGGAGCCTTGAAAATGAGGAGGATTATGTGGTTTTAGAGGTGGGAACTCCTCAATCCGCCCCACAAAAATCCTCCAAGCCCCCTGGACGTGTGAAGAGGCTGGAAGGAAGTGACTGCAACAAGTAGGATTTTTCTCCAGCTCTGCAACGCACTTTACGGCGCATCAATCAGTGAAGTATTGATACCGTAGTCCCTTTTGGCGTTTCTACTGCTGCTTGCAGCTACCGGCGGCGTTTTATCTATGTCGTAGCCACCGTTTCCGTCGAACCCTTGGTCGCGAGGGTCGTCTTGCTCTCAGAACCACTGTAACGGGCTGAGTCTCCAGGTCCTGCTCTGAAGTCGTCGTCGGAGTTCACAGAATGGCGTTCTCAGTCCGCGTCAGGGGTTTACCCCCTTCGTAAGACTGAGGGGCAATCATCATCAACGACCCAGAGCAGGGAGACTCGAATACTGTGAGTCTCCGGAGGCCCATTTCCGTTTTCAACCAAACCCCTGGTTTTGGGACCCAAACCGGGGGTTTTCACCTCGAACTCGTGTGTTCGCACGAGTTATTTCGTTCGTTTTATGTCGAAGTTCGTCGTAAACGGACTTCGATTCATATTTTGTCGTTCTGGCGCGAAATCTTCGCGTGCGAGGCACGCTGGCGATTTCGCGCCAGCGAATTTCACCTCACCCTCACTCCCCCTATCCCTCGTCCTCTCTTGCTTGTTTGCAAGGAGGGCGAGGGGGGGCGAGGGCACGAGGCCATGAGGCCTCGCCCTCGAGGCCCTTGTGGCCTCTCAGCCGCCGATCGGGCTGAGGCCGCGATCGGCGGCTGGTGGCTGGCCGGCCGGTGGCCGGCTGGTCACTTGGCCGGTCGCCGGCCGTCCAGCCGGCTGGCAGCGAGCTGGCCGGCGGCCAGCGAAGTGCTGGCCGCCGGCCAGCCCTCGCTGACGCGAGGGGTGGTGCGCAACCACCCCTCGCTTCAGCGAGGTGGGAGGGCCGAACCGGCCCTCCCGCTACAAAGGCAGACAGCAAGAAAAAGGATGGGCAGGATGTAATGGAAAAAGGAAAAGGGAAAAGGGAAAAANCCTCACTCCCCCTATCCCTCGTCCTCTCTTGCTTGTTTGCAAGGAGGGCGAGGGGGGGCGAGGGCCAGCGAAGTGCTGGCCGCCGGCCAGCCCTCGCTGACGCGAGGGGTGGTGCGCAACCACCCCTCGCTTCAGCGAGGTGGGAGGGCCGAACCGGCCCTCCCGCTACAAAGGCAGACAGCAAGAAAAAGGATGGGCAGGATGTAATGGAAAAAGGAAAAGGGAAAAGGGAAAAAAGATAAGAGGCAAAAGGCAAACGGACAAAAGGCAAAAGGCAAGCAAGTCTTGAGCATACAAGGCATGAGCATCAAGCTAAAGGAAACAAACCAGCAGGCAGAAGGCAAAAGACAAGAGGCAAAAGAAAGAATACAGGAGGCAGGAGGCGAATACTTAGAAGGTATAAGGCAAGAAACATGAAGTAAAAGGTGAAGGGAAGGACACAAGGCAAAGGGAAGGCCAAAAAAACAGAAGAAAAAGAGAAAAAGGTGAAAGGAAAAAGGAAGACAACAAGAGGCACAAGGCACGGCCTCCCCCTCCTTTCCCCCTCTCGTCCACCGGCGGAGGACATGAACGTGGAGCACGCCACTACCGAGACCTTGGCAGCCTCTTGCATGCCCACACGAGCCCCCACACCCCTGCCCCTCCCAACGCCACCATGGCAGGTGGCCGACATCAGCACTCGGGAGTGGAGGAGTATTGTCATGGGGGCAGTCGTCTAGAGAGGGCGGTTGCCGTCACCGGGGTGTCCTTGCTAGCCCCCACCGTATTACCCCTAGCCACGATTTGGGTTTCCGAGATGATGCAGCAAGTCCACAGAGAGTTGATGGCTGTCGTGGAAGAGGTGGGAGAGGTGCACATGGTCTAGCACTAGACAGTTGTCTTCCTCACACGCTTTTCCGCAGACGTCCACTAGTGGCCCCATCGCCACTTCAGCTAGGTACAGGACGCGATGATGACCCCGGTGCACACAAAGACGTTCGGGTTCGACTAACTCCACAATGCCATGGTGGCATCCTAGCTACGCATAGGGGATGTGGTGGGCATCCACGTTGCTGGGCTCCGAGGCCGCCTTCAGGCCGTCATCGGACCGGCGGAGGCGGCCAACGCAGCTACCTTGTAAGGGGTGGAGACAGTTGCAGCACTCGTAGCCCAGGTCGAAAACCATAACGGCGGTGCGGACACCCTCATGCTCAAGCTGAAGCGGCCATGGAGTGATGGTGGCCAAGCAGCGAGGTCTCAACCCTTCGTCCAAAAGGCCTAGACCTCCCTCTCTGTAGCCTTACACAATGCGCTCATCCATACGATGTCGCAGCTCCATATGGCAGCAAAGAGGGACAAGGGGAAGGTGGGGAGGGGGGGAGGAGATGCCGCCCCCATCCCTCTGTCGCGCCAGGTGCTGACCAAGCTCAACCAGATTTCCACATCGTAAGAAGACCTACGTGTGCGCCTCGCAAGAGTGGAAGTCCATGTGTAGAGGTCAACCGACGTTTCACCTACCCCATCACACGCACCCCAACAAACTCCCATTCCAAGCCTTGTCACTGCCCACCATCTATACCCAAACGCATGACGTCGAGTCAGTAGTGGAAAAAACAAAGGGGGCGAGGGCCTTTGGTGGCCAGCCTTAGTGGCAGGGACAGTGATGGAAGCCACCAGCAGACGAAGGCATCAACAAACGATAGCAGTAGCAGCAACACCAGAATTGACCGTGGTTGTGAGGAAGGGGAGGAGGAACAACAACAGCAGTCGTGGCGGCCGTAGCAGGAATAGTAGCAGTAGTATGAGCAGCAACAACAGCAGTAGCAACGGTAGCAGCAAAAACATTGGTAGTAGTAGGAGCAGCACCAGCAACAAGAGTAGTAGTAGCAGGAGTAGTTACAGCTACAACTACAGCTACAACAGTAGCAGCAGCAATAGCAACATCAGTAGCAACAATATTTATTCTTGCAGCAGCAGTAGCTAGAGCGACAAATCCAGCTGGTGCCCTAACCCCAGCATGAGCGCCAGTAGCAGACGCTCAAGCTCCCCCACCCCAAGCCTACGTCCACCTTCTCGGCCCGCCAACCGATGACGTCGTAGGAGCAGTTATGGCAACAACATAGGCAGAAACATGCCCTATACCTGCAGCTGCACCAAGTCTAAGAAGAACAACAGCAAGTGGAACAGGTGGTCATCGGCATGTTTGAGTACCAACGACGCATCTTGTACCGCGTTGAGGGGAGCGCCTCTCCGCTAGGGGAAGGGGGGAAGGGGATCCCCAACAATCCGCTATCGAGCCCGAGAGGCGGGCGTTAGGGGCCGTGCCGTCTCACGACCGCAGGGAGTTTTGGGAGCGGTCAGAATAGGAGGCCAACTTGCGCGAGATACTCGCTTGACTGTGGCTTGATGCCAAGGAATGGCGACTAGCATTCCGCCTCGGCACCTACCTCAACTGCGACTGGGCCGCACTAGAGCACCAATTGTTGGGACCCCCACCGTGTCCACTCCAGTCGGGGCCGCATCGATAGGCCTCCCCCACTATAGAGCCTGCCACCTGGGCGCCGTAGCAACAGCAACAGAAACAACCATCTAGACCACATCAGTTGTAGCAGTAGGGGTTGCCAAGGGAATCACCACAGATCTCAGCATCGACTTCCTCCCCACCATCCTAGGAGGGGGGGGGGGAGAGGGGACAGGCACCTAGCACAGGGTCCCTCGCCCTGCCGTCTCCGGACGCACCCCCGACAATGTCCTCTTGAGGAGCGCCACTCCAGCAGGTTTGGGATCGGGGGTCAACGAGGGGTGACAGATGTCGAGAGGGGGTCTTGTGGCACAGAGCCAGACAGGGGCTCCACTACCCCCGCCGCCTTAGCTGACATAACAGCTCCTTGATTAGTACTACCGGCTCCCCTTTGCCAACTATGACGGCAATTGGGACACCAGCGGCGGCTTCCCTCCCCTCACTCGGCCCCCCCTTTGTCGCCCCTTACCCTCTGGCCACAGAACGACTCCACTCCTATCCCCATCTACTCCTCCCTCCTCTCCTTTTGCGTGCCATCTCCTCCCCTTCTCTCCCCTCCCCCTCCTTTGGACCCCATCCCCCGTCCTGCCCTCCCCGGATCCCCCTCCCCTCCCCTGTCCCCCCTCTCCTACGGGGCTTTACCTCTCCCCCACATTGACTGTTCTTTGATGGAAGAGCGGACCTGAGCGCAAACTGATGTGGGGGGGGGGCATCCTCTTCGACTCGGAGGGGTCTTCCTCTGCTCGACGTGGGAGTGACTCGTCATTGACTCCCCATCCTCCCTGAACAACGTTCGTTCCATGCTCTGCACCGTCCTCGACATGTCTCGGCTACAACACTCTGTCGATCACCTAGGTTAAAGCACCCTCATCCCCAGACGGAGGAGGAGGGCGTACGTCCTATGGCGATGGGAGAGGTGTGGCTACAGCTTACGAGGAACCTCCTCCTACTCCACAACAAGGCCAAACTCAGGGCTGCCTTGCGCCCCCTCCAGTACGGTGTGCGGGTCTTGGAGGGGGCTTAGTTGCTGGTTCGTGGGATTCACGCCATGCTGGAGACTAACCCAACCTTCTGGATGCTGCAGCTAGACATCTCCAACGCGTTCAATGAAGTCGAGCAGGCCTGAGTCTTTGAGGCGGCATGCTTTTCAAGACTGGAAGGGTGGATCTTCTACCTCCGACAGTTCTACGTCTGTCCACAATAGCTCTTCCTCTTTGGCGTGGACACCCCCACGCTCTTGGAGAGTGCTCGGGGGGTGCAACAGGACAACCCCTTGGGCCCTTCTCTAATCGACCTGGCCCTCGGCCCAGTCTTAGAGGCTGGTTTCCGGATACTGGTGGAGGCGGATGGCAGGCAGCAGGGCCATGAAGGGGCTTTCCGGGACGACGCGACTGTCTACGGGCTGCCACAACTCCTCGACACTTGCATGGCAGTCATGGTGGAGGCATCGGCACTGCAAGGGCTTCTGGTGAAGCCAGGGAAGTGCCTACTTTGGCAGCGGTCAAAGATAGAGGTGTCATTGCTCCCCACAGTCCTTCCCTGTACGCTTCAAGGGGTGCAGCTACTAGGGTGCCCTGTGGGGGTCTAGTCCTTCTAGGTGGAGTGGGGAGAGCGGTGGCTACAGGAGCAAATCCGCGGATTATAGCAATTGGGTCGCATGGAGGACATCCAGGCAAAGATG
>SZWC01010939.1:58692-73062 GCA_023375785.1 Penium margaritaceum
TCTCCTCCATCCTTCGTTGCAAGGTTGGCGGCGTTGGACCCCACCCGGCTGCTGAGGATCTTTGCGCGTAGCAGGTACAAGTCGTCCTCCCTCTTGGCACGCGCAATCACCTCACCTTTGCCCTCTTTGCGGATGACGGCCTCCTTCTTTGTGAAGAGCACCTCAAGTCCCTTGTCGGTAAGGCGGCTGACGGAGAGCAGGTTTGCCCCAAAGTTAGGCATATGCAGCACATCGTAGATTGTGCTCGTGACAGGTTTTCCATCCACAATTGACTCAATGCGGACGTTACCCTCACCGGCGACCACCTCTATTTTTCCATTGGCCACCGTCATGCGTCTCTCCGAGGCGCCG
The DNA here is from genome assembly GCA_023375785.1 of Penium margaritaceum. Lineage (NCBI taxonomy): Eukaryota > Viridiplantae > Streptophyta > Zygnematophyceae > Desmidiales > Peniaceae > Penium > Penium margaritaceum. The sequence continues at coordinate 59,044 of SZWC01010939.1, forward strand.
TATGTGACAAATGCCGCCCTGTTGCATTGCGTGTGGCGGCCTGATCCGGAGTCGATGACGGCAACTCCCGGATCCTTCAAGTTGGTGGAGTTGTACGCCATAAGGGCGTGCTCATCTTTCTTCCCGCCCCGCTGCGACCGATCTGTTTTCTTCTTAGGACAGTTGCGCGCGTAGTGGCCCTCCTTGTCGCAGTTGAAGCACTCCCCCTTCTTGTCACCCTTCTTGGTGCCCTCTTTGGCACCCTTCCACTTGTCGCCTCGGCCTCCACTTTGAGGATGAACCGTATAAGCTGAACTTGATGCCGCTGGACTCTCTCGACCGCAAGGTCGCATCCACTCATTGCGTACGTACTCAGCAACCTTGGGGTACTTCAGCTCGTCGGAAGGCCAGCCACCAAGGACTGTGATCATGGGACTCCAACTGTCTGGCAAGGCCAGAAGAAGGATCATAGCTTGCAACTGAGAGTCGACCTCCCAACCCGTGGCCACGCACTCCGCTGCGAGGGACTCAATCTGCTGCATGATCTCCATGATGTTGTCGCCTTCGTTGGCTCGGAGGGTGACGAGCCGTTTGAAGATGAAGAGCTGGTTGGCAAGATTGCTTGACTGGTAGATGGAGCAGAGTTTTGACCATGCGTCCGCGGCCAGGGTGCATCCTTGGATGTGCCCAAGTTGTGGTGGGCATAACGCGGACACAAGGAGCGCCAACACCTTTTTGTTGCGCTTCTTGTATGCCTCCTTCATCTCAGCCATTGCAGTCTCCGGCGGAGCAGTCTCATCACCTTTTACAAGCTCAAGCAGTCCCTTGTCGTCGAGGAAGACCTCAAACTGCCACCTCCACAAGGCGAATCCTGTCCCATCAAACTTAAGGACAGCGCGGCTGCTCTCTTGCTCGCTGGTTGCCATGTCTTGCTGTTGGAAGCTTGAAATCAAGCTGGCTTTGAACTCCTTAGAGGCGTGGGCCCATAACCCTTTGTTGGCCTAAGGGTGAGTGTGCACCCTGGAGGGTCCCTAGCAGTGGCTCGTTCACACCACCAACTCTTTTTGGAGAGACTGGAACTATGGAGGCAACTGGTTCCAAGGATGGCAAAATCTGGTCAGAGAGTGAGGCAATAGTTTTGGCCTCAATTGGATGGGAATTTACACTTGATCAAGGCTCACAAGCAGTAGAATTCTATAGCCACTGATCTAAGCTTTCCAGAACACCAAAGCATGCCAGATTTGGAGCTTCCTAGCAGATTCTATGGCTTCTAGAGTGCTCCTTGGTAGGCTGTCCTTTTCCCACCTAGGAAGGCATCCCTTCCCTCCTCTAGAAGCTTCTGCCCCTTCCTAGATTCCTCAGCTTGCTTCTAGTAGGAGGGAAGGTGTCCAGAAGACCAAGACACCTCTAGATGCCTTGTAGGACAAGTCACCCATTCTAGAGGGTGTGCCACCTTCCTGGACCCTCACCTGCCCTTCTAGAAACTTAAAGAGGAACTCTAGAGGTTGAGCTAGCTTCCTGGCATCTACTTTCCACCTCCCTTGAGGCAGGGCAGAATTTCATCTTGTGGGACTTGAACCCGGGCCCCTGCCTCTAGAGGTGGACACCATTAACCACTAAGCCACTAAGGCTTGTCTTTTTGGTGTTCCTTTTTGGAGTCACTCCTGCCATGGTGAGGAGTATCATTCCAACAGACGGACTCACCACTCCCCCACGCAACGGGAGGGACACGGACAAGCTGGAGCGGATGAGGTCGTGGGGAAACAAGTCCTCGAAGAAGAGGGCATCGCGGGACTCGACGATGTAGTATCGGGATGGGTCCCAAAAGTGCCAGGCCTTGGATTGACGAGACACGCCAAGGAAGGTGCAGGGGCGTCCGCGGGGGGCGAGCATGCCGCCCTGTTGTGGGGCAGGCAGCCACACAATGGCCACGCAACCCTTGACGCGAGCCGGGCGGAGGTCAGCGCGCCAATCGCACCAGTGCTGGTATGGCGTGGACTGGTGGGGAACGGGACCGTGGGGAATCCGGTTCCAGACCCAAGTCATGTAGGCCATGGCTTCAAAACAGAAGCCATCGAAGAGACCGGATTCAACTCGCATGGTGCAGACATCGTTGGCCATGGTACGGTTTCACCGTTTGGAGACGCCGTTCTGGGCGGGTGTGTAGGATGCAGACCTCTCATGGTGGATCTCGCGGGAGGCGAGAAAGGTCGTGGCCTCACCCATGTACTCTCCACCGTGATCGGAGCGAAAGCGGCAAAGAGAGCGGCCACACTGGCGCTCCATGAGGACAAGCCAATCCTGAATGGCTCGGGCGACATCGCTTTTCTGCCAGAGGCAAAAGACCCAGCGGTAGCAAGAATAGTCGTCCGTAAGGGTGAGGACATAGCGGCCATGCTCACCGACGGACGTGGTGGGGAGAGGGCCCATGACGTCCGAATGGACAAGGTCGAGATGGGGGGACACACGGGAGGAAGACAAGGTGTACGTGGACCGGTGCATCTTCCCCTGAGCACATTCAATGCACTCAGTGGGGCACGGGAGAGGGAAAGTCTCTGGGTCAAGGCCCTTGGCCGGTTGGGTGTGGAGCATGCTCTCTACGGCCGCAGAGTGGACGTGGCAAAGGCGGCGGTACAAGAGGCGGGTGTGCTTAGGAGAAAGCGTACTGGTGACAAACACATTTCCTGTGGCTGCCAGTGGGGAGGAGACGGGAGGAGAAGAGGAGAGGCGAGGAACATGCCACAGGTTGCCACGGGCGGTGGCGTGTAGTATGAAAAGACTTGACGGACGCAACGACACAGTGCCGACACCACGCGAGTGTACAACGTCCATGCTCATGCGATCAAGGGCAGTCACGGACAGGAGGCTGAGCTCAAGACCAAGGACAAAGAGGACATCAGTCAGAAACACGTCACCATTAGGAACACGGAAACGAACGTCGCCGACACCACGGACAGGCAACACTTGTCCAGAACCCTTGCGGACACCGGAGACATCGCCTACAGGACGGAGCATACTGAAGGCCTCACGAGAGACCGTCATGTGATGCCTGGCCCTGGAGTCGATGATCCAGGTGTCAGCAGGGTCCTGGAGAGGGGTCGCCAGATCGCTAACGGTCACATTGCAGCAAACGAGCGGACGCAGTGGAAGGAGGCGCAAAACGAGACTGGCAATCGTCAAGCCACGCAATGTCGTCAAGGAGGTGGGTGGAGGAGACCACGGGAGACGACGAGACCAACGAAGAAATGGGACACAACCGCAGTTCAGTCTCAATCATGCAGGGTTGAGCAAGAGGGAAGGAGGTGACGCAACTCGCACTTCCCTGGGGAGGAGGACGAGGCACGCCCAGCTGGAGCGCGATGAACTGCTCCAGCTGAATCTCACGGGAGGACGGCCCGGGAGTGAAGACGGAGTGTGGAGTGACGGCGCCGAAGCCCGGGAAGTAGGAGGACTGAGCCGGCGAAGGAAGCGGAGGCGCCGACGGCTGTGGGACGTACTTCTACGGGTAGTACTGCTGTGGCGCGGGTGTCTCCGGGACAGGCGGAGCTATCGGAGTGGCATAGTTGCTGGACGAGGTCGGAGTGTCAGGGCTAGTACCAGCGATAGTGGCAGAGGCAAGACGGCACTCCCATTGGCGACGCATGGTGGCAATGACGCGCGCCTCGTCCGTTGGGAGAGGGCACGTGTACCATCCGTGCCTGGGTTGGCCACAGTTCTGGCAGACTGAGCCACCACCGCTTGACCCGGTCGACGACTGCTGTCGCTGCTGTTGTGGTGGACCCTTGCATTTCTTGTTCCGTCTTTTCTTCTTCTTCCCCGAAGGCGATGAGGTAGCTGTGGTGGGGGAGGCAATGGCCACAGAGGCAACAGCAGGGGAGGCGATGGCAGGTGATGCATTAGCCTCCGTGCGATGGAGCTCAGACTCCTGGCGAGCATCCTCAATGCGGAGGAAGAGCTCTTATACCCAGGGCCTGAGGGTGCCCTGGGCCGCCATAGTGGAGAGGACGTCCTAAGGGCAGTGCACGAAGACGTCCGCGTACGCGCTGGTGGCTCCGCGCTTGATGGTAAGGAGCACGGACAGAGGAGGTGGAGCACATTTGCCGAGATGACGAAGGATGTCCTTCATCCGCTGCCAGTAGGCAGTGACTTTCTTGGTCTCTGCCATGTGCAGGGAGTTACACTCCCGAAGCAGACGGCTGATCTCAGCGTCGCTCGACAGGCGATGGGGCCTGGTAAGGACGTGCCATGCAGCTGCAGGGTCTTGGATGTCGCCAGAGGTGAAGTCACCGAGGAAAGGCTCTAGGGCCAGGTGGGAAGCTGGATGGGCGACTTGGACGAGGGCACGGACTGCGCGGCCAGTGTCATACAGCTGGTCGGCCTGGGTGGAGTCGTAAGGGAGGGTGTAGTATGCCCACAGGCCCTCACCTTGCGCCCAGATCCGAAAGCTGAGTTCCTAGCTCCGGAACTTCTCGCTGGCCTGAAGCGGCGGCGGCGGCGTCTCAAAGTCCTTCAGCCTGTGGCCGGCGCCCAGAGTGGGGCCAAGGACGGAGGTCACTCTCTGCCGCTGGCGCTGAGTCTGCTGCTATGCCAGGTAGTATGTGGCAGCAGACACAGCTGGGCTGGCGTGCCGTGGAGGGACAAATGACGGCAGCACACCGGTGGCAGTCTGGGAGGCTACTGGCTGCAGCTCTGCAAGCTACTACGTCAAGGCGGGGAGCTGTTGCTGAAGAGCGACGACGGGATCAGGGTTGCCGCCAACGATACCAGTGGGCTGGTGCTGCCGCTCCTGCTGCTGCTATTGCTGCTGCTGCTGCTATTGCTGCTGTTGGTGCTGCTACTGCTGCTACTACAGTAGCTACTACTGGTGCTGCAGCAGCAACTACTGCTGTTGCTACAGTTGCTGTTGCTGCTACTACTGTAACAGCTGCTACTGCTGTTGTAGCAGCTGCTGCTGTTGTTGTTGTTGCTGCTACTGCTACAATTGCTACTCGTGCTGCTGCTACGACGGCGGCGGCGGCGGCTGCTGTTGATGTTGCTGCTGCTGCTGCTGCTACTGCAACTGCTGTAGTCGTTGCAGAAAAGGGCGGGTACGGGTCCTCCCAAGAGAGGAGGACCCCTCCTTGCCTGGGCTTCCAGCCATGGTTTGGTGTCCCTTGTTTTTTTTCTTTTGTCTTTGTGTTACAGATATCAGCAGTGGCTTGGGGCGGTGGGGATTCTACCCACCCCTTTGGTCTTCCCCCTTTCCTTTCTTTGCCTCCCTCTTCCCTTTTTTTGTTGTTGATGATGTCAGTAGTGACGTCAGCAATGATGTCAGCAGAGGGGTGCTGACATCAGCAGTGACACTTGTTGGGGCCGCTACTACTGCTCCTGATGCTGCTGCTGCTGCTACAGTCGCTACTGCTGTTGCTACTACTGCTGCTGCTGCTGTTGTTGCTGCTGCAGCTGCTATTGCTGCGAGCTGCTACGGCTGCTGCAAGCTGCTACGGCTGCTATGGCTGCTGCACCTCGTCGGTGCTGCTACGTGCTGCTGCAGCTGCTGCGTGCTACAGCTGCTGCTGGCTGCTGTTGCGGGCTGATGTAGGGAGCTGCAGGGGTGGGGGATTTTTTTGTTTTGTTTTTTTTTTTTCTTCGTTTTTCCTATCAAAGCGGGCAGCATCTCGCTCTTTGCTGCGAGTAGCGGGCTGCTGCTCGCTTCGTAGGAGCAAGCTACTNAGCTGCTACGGCTGCTATGGCTGCTGCAGCTCGTCGGTGCTGCTGCGTGCTGCTGCAGCTGCTGCGTGCTACAGCTGCTGCTGGCTGCTGTTGCGGGCTGATGTAGGGAGCTGCAGGGGTGGGGGATTTTTTTGTTTTGTTTTTTTTTTTTCTTCGTTTTTCCTATCAAAGCGGGCAGCATCTCGCTCTTTGCTGCGAGTAGCGGGCTGCTGCTCGCTTCGCAGGAGCGAGCTGCTGCTCGCTGGTAGTAGCGGGCTGCTGCTTGCTGCTTGCTCGCTGGGAGGAGGGAGCGGGAGCAGCCGCGGCTGGATGCTGCCAGCCGCTGCTTGCTGCTGCTACTACTGGCTGCTGCTATAGCTGGCTGTTGTTGTAGCTGGCTGCTGCTGCAGCTTGCTGCTGCTACTGCTGCACACTGATGCAGCTGCTGCGTGCTGCGGCTGCTGCTTGCTGCCGCTGCGAGCTGCTACTGCGCGCTGCTCCTGCTGCTGCTGCTGCGAGCTGCTGTTGTTGCAAGTTGCTGTGAGCTGTTGCTTCTGCCTGTTGCTGCTGCTGCACATAACTGCTGCTGGCTGCTGTTGCCACTGCTCGTTGCCGTTGCCTGCTGTTGCCGCTGCTGCAAGTTGCTGCTGTTGCGTGCTGGTGCCAGTCACCGCACCTGGATGACGTTGCAGCGTACGTCGTCGCCCGCAGATGTCGGACGCCGCCTGCCGCTCACCTCCTCGCGTCACGAGTGGGGGGCAGTGTTGCCGAAAGTTTTTGGCAGCATTTCCCCTGGCCCAGTGGCCGTGGGAAAAAATCCGACGCCGCCACCATGCGGGTCATTGCTGCCGGAAAAAATCCTGCAGCATTTCCCCTGCACTGGCGCGTATGGGGGTCCGCCGGCGTTGTCTGGCACCTGTTCGCGAGTCTTCTGCTGCTGCTGCTACGCTCTGGCTCTGATACCAAGCTAGAAAACCTAGGCTGCAGGTTGGGGCAACGGCGTTGTTGATGCAGCGTGCAGGCTTCCACGCTCGTTGCTTAAGTCAACTGCCCCCTCAGTCTGCTGCTCTAGAGTCTAAGTCTGGAAGCTTTGGGTTTGTTACTCAGAAACGCACGCGCCAGAGTTAGTGCCAGAAAGCAGCTGAAAACTGAAAGTAAATGGTTAGGAATGAAGAATGAACAACAATGGGAGACCCCTCCAAGTTCTAGCCCCCCCCCCCAAGCTCTGCAGAGCTTGTTACTAAACTAACCAGCCAATCAGGGAATAGAGCTGTTTTCTGGCAGGCAGGGTTTTCTTGGTGAACCCTACCAGACAGGCGACAGCCCAAAACCCGGGCGTCGTCCGTTTTGCCTGAAAACTGGACCATACCATAATACCAACGCTGCAAACACAGTCATGCGGTCAGAAATAGCTAGAAAAACATTAGCAAGGAGTTATGGCTGTCCGCACCCAGGCAGTGCCTCCGATGGTCCATGATGCTGAACAGGGTCATGCAACATGCAACAAGGACCCTAGGCAGAGCATGACGATGCAGACGCGATGGTACGCGCTGGGCGCATGCAGATAGCAACTGCGGTGACAGTGACCGCAGGCAGCACGACCGCCGAGGAGGCCTGCCCATGGAGCTGAGCACGTTGTCGGAGAGAGGAGGCTCCAGCAAACTGCGAGTAGACCTCAGCGTTGCTTCGGCTCCACCAGACGACACTCCATTAGCGTCGAGTCTTGCCGTCAGTCATCTGCACGCCAATGTACACAAGCCGGGAGGAAACAACAGAGCACAATGAGAGATGCGCAAAAACCAACAGTTTCTGCCGTACGTTCTCCATCAAGTGGAAGGCACAGTACCTCTGCTGGGTTCTTTGCAGCTTCTCGGTCACAATGTTGAGCAGACCTTTGTCGCGGTCACTGATGACGACGGTGTCCTCCTGCACAGCTGTTGGATGCGCCAAAGACAGGTGGAAGCAAAAGAACTCCTAATTGTCTTTGTTCTTGCTACTCACCATGGCCGAGGCCATGGGAACCGCGTTTTTGTTGCCATTGAAAAACTGGCAGATGAGCAAAACCTGATTGTGTCCATTTTCTACGTGGGTGCCATCCATGGTCAACAGCCGGCGATAGTGTTGGAAGCCTAGGATGGTGCCGCCGGGCGCGACAAACACACGAAGGAAAGCACTGTCTTCTATGGCCTCGGCAACAACATGAGTGTTGGGATCCACACGCATGAGCTGCACGTGGAAAATCAAAGAAGCAGTCACTTGGCCACCATGCAGCAAAAGAAAAAAAACAAGGGAGCAAGAAACAAAGAAAAGCTTACCTCCTTGCAGTACACTGGAAACATACTCCACGCATTGTCCTTCGGCCCCATCATGCAGTCCTGCATCTTCGATTTTGCACGGCAGAGAGTGTTCTTGTCAACCTCCTTTCCTGTTCTCTTCTTCACTACGACCTGAATAATCTTCATGTTGGCCGTGGGATTACGCTTCAGCGTAGAGGCAATCTGACGACTAACCCACCGCACCGTCTTTGCCGGATCACCGCGTCATGTTCCAGGAATGCAGTGGTGACCATCCAGGATCTGGCCCACGAAAACATTGCCATGTCGTGCCTTCACATGGGCCTATAAAATCCACGAACACTTCTTCTCCTCCCACTGCCCACAAAGTCCCTCAAACCGTGTCTTCTTGCTTTGAAGCCAGCGCATAGCCATGTGGTTGGCTATGGCGTAATCATCAACAACAGCCCTTGCCTCCTCCATCGTGGGGATTTCCATGCCGGGGGAGTAGACATCTGTAGTCTTGCGCCTTTTTGGTGCCAAATCCTCCAATTCGTCATTCAAGGACACTGCACAAACGCAAGCACAAAAAGCAACTTGAAAAAAAAACATGGAACCACAGGGCATGCATCATGAGGTAAAGCAGCACACGCCATGAATCACAATGGCCATGGACCCCACAACTGAGACGAAGACTGTTGTTTGCAACCTGTTCAGGCGAGATGATTAAGACATGAGCTTAACATTCGTGTGGGGTGGGGAGGCGATACTGTGCTGGTCGTATGACGCTTCGGAGGTGCCACGTGATGGTGTGATGGGTGGTGGGCCATTGGACCTACGTCTATGGCTGGCAGACCAGTTGAGTTGTGCCGCCATCTTAGGATGAAATGGACATCGTGTTATGAAAAGTAAAACCAAACATACGATATTCCCACTCTCACCGGGTGCAAACGTGTCCCCCATCGCTGAGGTCTCTCTACCAAAAACCTGAGTGGCCCACGGCACAGACAGGACGGGAGCTGGGTGCGCACGTTCTCAACAAATGATAGTAAAAAACACAGAGATTCAAAGGCTAACCAGGACAACAGGGTTGACGCAATGGCTTGCGTAACACACAACAAGAGACAACGTGGCTACAAACTGAAGCATGTGGCACGAGGCACTTCTCTCGTAGGTTTGATGCTAGCTACCTTGGTTGGACAGTGACATCTTTGAAGTACACAAAACCTCAACCACATGCAAATTGATGGGTCGACGTCAAGCATGACCCGGGGCACTGCCAGGATTGGTCGCGATGAGTCGAAACTGCCAGCGAGGCTCGTGCCAGATTGGCACGAGATAACATATCAACTCCAGAATGTAAGTTTGTGTTCAAGAAGTGGAAAATACGGAGCAGAGGTTGCACACTCGTGGAGTGAGAACCTCTTCAGACATGATGTTATCCACTCTTTTTGAACAAAGAAACGGGGATAACATCAAAAGGCTTTTCACTTCTCGACACATCATTGGACAAACACGTGGAATGAATTTCCTTTCGTTGTTGTACATTCATGACATTTTTTAACAATGGTGCGAGGTGAAGTCACTAACTGTCACTACGTTCTAGTGTTCAGAGGAAAGAGAGTTTTGTTTGCAAAACAATTATTTAATCCACACCTCTTGAAAACCCATGCTATGCCGGATGCTTCGTTCATGATCTAACATGCATGGATATCATGTACGTGATGTTGGGCACGACGGTTATGGCGTACTTATCATCTAAGTGATTGGATATGGACGGGTTAGTATTCATCTTGTGGATATCTCAGGCTTATGTTGACGCGTGTGCGGATATACGAACTACAACGCTCTTGGCTGTTCAAGCAGCCGAATTTGCTCGATCAAACTCGAGCAAGCGATCGCCACGATCGCCCCTCGCGTGGACGTAATCGACGTCCATGCAACAGCCATGCTTTGTGGGGGCGTTGCCCTTACTTGCAATGGGCAATGCCCTCAAGAAGCTCGGCTCCTCTTTTGGCCGCCGGCAGCATTCGAACTGACCTGCGAGGGGTCTTTGTTGCGCATTAATTCGAAGCCAAGACAGTGTAATCAGCAGCGGTTACAGAAGTACGCGGGAGGAGTGTTTTTTCGGGTTTGGAAATGGTTAGAATTGATTTCCTTTCAAGAATTGCGGTAGTACGGTATGCAAAAGCATATTCTACTATGGTTTTAGGATTATGGGAGTGGTCTATGCAGAAGGAGTTGGCTGCCATTCAGGTGTGTGGGGTTCATGAGAACGCCATGCTCCCACATGGTGGCAAGGAGTTGGTCGCTGGATGGGTAACTGGAAGGAAGCTTAAGCTCGATGGCTCAAGTGTGTAGTCGAAGGCCTACCTTGTGGCCAAGGGTTTCTCCTAGATGCGTTGCGTAGATTTTTGTGCCTCCCGCGCCACTTTGGGAAACACGCCATTGCCTACGCACCCTCTTCAGGCAAGTAGTATGACAAAGATCTCCATTAGGCCGATGTCAACAATGGTTTTTTCACATGGCAAAATCAAGGAGGAGATGCACCTCAGAATCGCCTGATTCAGAAATAAGTGCACTCAGAGCTGCATCTTTGCACTGTAGTAACCTCAAGATCCCTGCCATGTTTGAGCACGAGGATATCGATGTAGCTTAGTACATCCAGATCCATTCGTGCATGCTCCCTCTGCACCCTCTGCCTTTGTCCTGGACTGCCTCAACACTTGGTCAGGGCCGTAGCGTTGTTCTTCTATGCCCCATGGCCACTGCTATGGCTTGACAGACAGGTTGGGCATGCACTGCTCCCTTGGAGTAAGTCCCCCAAACCTTGTTCGTGGTGAAATTCCAAGCAAGACACCGGAAGTGTAGCGCAACGGATAGCATGTTGGACTTAGGGAAAACAGGTCCTGCGATCGAGCGTTGATGTGCGCAGGAGGTTTTTTGACCTTCCTGCACAGGGGGGAAGTTTCTTAGACATTCCTCCATGCATGAGAAGAGTGCGCCACTTGGCGGTCAGTGGATGCGCCAATTGGCGGACTGGTGAGGTGGTGTGGAGTGACCACCCCAAAAGTGCCACTACCCACACACCTTAGAAGCCAGGCCTAGGACTATATGTACCAGGCTCATTCCTCATTCTAATTACACAATCTGGCCTTAGATGCTCCTCACAGAGTNACAGTATAAAGAAGACACTGGTTGGTCTAAGCCCCAGGAGTTAGTCTTTGACTAGCACCTCGCGCGAAAGTGACCAAGTGTTAAGTGGACACAGTTGCTAGCAAGTGATTGCCTAGGAACTGCTCAGTGTGGAACCGTGATCCTGAGGGTGATATCTTCTCCTAGCTGAAATGCTAGGAGCGGACGGCAGGTGCTATTGTGTCGGTCCTGTTTTCTAGTTCGTTTGCCTCAGGCCGGTTGACAAAGGGTTATGGGCTCACACTGACCAGTTGTAAGGCACGCTTCGCTCAACTCTGGTACGCTCTGTCTAGGTGCGTACGCCGGCTCCATCAGCTCCATCAGCTCCATCAGCTTCATCAACTCCAACGGCTTGGTCTACACTCAGCACACGGGGACCAAGGACAAGCTCTGCCCTTGGAGGCACGACCCTTGTGTCCCAACCTGGACAAGCTCTGCCCTTGGTGGCAAGACCCTGGGTGTGTTGGTGTAGATATCTTCTCTGTGTGCAGGTGAGCATCGGCTGGAGGGGTAAGCAACATATCTGCATCCTAAAACCAGTAGCAGAGATCAGCTAACATCAGCCTACATCGGCCTCAACGGAGCAGAGACGTTGGAAGCAGATAAGGGCAACAAAAATGGTTGACCCATCAGTAGGAGTGGGGGCTACCGCAGGGCAGTCCTCAAACTCAATAGTGGCTACCACAGGGCAGACCACTGGAGCAAATGTGAGTGTTACGTCACTGCCGCAAGGTCTTGGACCATTGGGAGGAGTCCCCATTTTACGAGGAGATTGACTTCCCCCTTTGGTGATGGCAGTTCGAGCTGGCGATGAAAGTGCGTGGCTTCATCAAGCTACTGGAGGGAGAGGAGTAGGTTCCCGCGGAAGGCACATCCGAGCATGAGGCATGGATGGATCAAAATGATATTGTCATGTCATTTCTCAGCAACGCGATAGCCAAGAAATATGTTCCTATCATTGACGGGTACACGCTGGCTTCCGAAGCTTACGACAAGCTCAAGCGCGTGCACCAATCCACCTCCCTCGCGAACAGATTATTCATCCTACAACGGCTGATCAGCATGCGGGTGAATGAGGTCAAATCAGTCCCTGATTTCCTATAGGAGATTGAAGGACTCCTTGGCAAAGCTCGCCAGATGAACTGGGACCTTGACGAAAACATGCAAGCCATGATCCTCCTCATGGCGCTACCGGAGAGCTGGAGCCCAATGATCACCGTGATGGGCGGCTGGAAGGAGGATGACCTAACGTACACGGCAGTGTCCGAGTACGTGCGAAACGAGGCCATGCGCCGCAGCGGAAGTGAGGCTAACTTCTCAGCCTATGCCGCACGCTATGGTGGCCGCGAAAGCAAAGGGTCAGCCTCAGGTCAGAAAGGCGGCAGTGGAAGCGGTGGTGGCGGAGGAAACAATGGCGGCAAGGCTCCCAAGCGACAGGGTAACTGCCGCAACTGCGGCAAACCTGGGCACTGGGCAAGAGAGTGCAGGTCGCCAAAGAAGGAAGACGGCAGAAGCGGTGGGAACAAAGGCAGCAAAAAGGGTGGAAAAGAATCCACCAACATGATGGCACAGAGCACGCCTCCAGCAAAAGGAGCGGCGCTGCTCAGGCCAGGAGCTTTTGGGCTTGACTCCGGCACCGATCATTACTCTAGCAACGACCAGGCTGGATTTGTCTCCATTGGCCCAACCGATTGGCGGTTCAGATGCGCAAACGGTAGCATCGTGAACGCAAAGGGCGTGGGTGACAAGCTGGTGAGCATCAGCTTCAATGGTGTAGAGAAGGATCTATGGCTACGTGACGTGGTCTACATACCCTCCTTTGCGGCAAACCTTCTGTCCGTGTCAAAAATAACGGACAACGACATGACGGTGGTGTTCACGCAGAAGAAGTCGGTCATCGCCAGGAACGAGGACATCAAGGTCCTCTACACCAACAAAGATCTCGTGGCACACGTTCCACGGGTTGACAGACTCTACGTACTGCAGACAATGGCAGCAAAGAGCTCGGAAAATGAGGGTCATGCGGGTGCAGCGGAGGCAGTGGTCTCGACACCGACGCTGGAGAGCACACCAACAAAAACTGAAAAACCATCCTCTGTCGCAAAAGACGAAGATGTTGATCTGTGGCATAGACGCTTTGGGCATGTTGCAAACAGCACGCTCCAAGTCATCCAGCAACAACAGCTTGTCCGTGGCATGGATGGTTGCAAGAAGGATGCGGTTGGGTGTGGCAGCCTGTGTGAACCTTGCCTCCAAGGCAAGACCAAGCGAACTCGCTTTGAGCGCAATGGTCGCCGGGCAGAATCAGCCCTTGACCTGATTCACACCGACGTGTGCGGACCTTTTCGTACGGCGTCAAATGGTGGTAGCAAGTATTTTCTGACCTTCATAGACGACCACAGTCGCAAGGTGTGGACCTTCTTCCTCAAAGCAAAGAGAGAGGTTAGAGAAAAGTTGCAGGAGTTTGTCGCCATGGTGGAGCGGCAGACCGGAAAGAAAGTCAAAGCGATACGAAGCGACAATGGCGGAGAGTACGAGGCATGCAAGGGCTGGTTGCATCAACATGGGATCAACCACCAGCCCACAACGCCTTACACGCCGCAGAGCAATGGTGTTGCCGAACGGATGAATCAGACCATCCTCGGCATGGTGCGTAGCATGCTCTTTGATGCAAAGCTTCCACCACTGTTCTGGGCAGATGCGGCAAGAACGGCATGGTATCTTGTCAACCTGACTCCTGCTGCTGCTCTGAGTAGGCACGGAAAGAAGAAGGGAAAGCAACAGATGACGCCACAAGAGGTTTGGTCAGGGAAGAAGCCGGACGCATCACACCTGAAAGTATTTGGCTGCACCGCATGGGCAAAGATCCAGGCGGGTGAGG
>SZWC01010939.1:75830-89294 GCA_023375785.1 Penium margaritaceum
GCACCTCTCGGCGGACTGGCCATGAGGCCTCTTTGCATGTTTTTGCATTGTATGCTCACTGTCAGTCAATGGATGCATGCATGTGACCAGTCGTAGCGTCCGTCTTTTGATTCTACACGTCTAGGTTCAGACGGCGTAGCATCTGACATGTGTGCGCAGAGTTACGGCCAAAACAGTGGTTTTGGGCCGGTTTTAGGACAGCTCTTGGACTGCCGCGTACGACACCCGCCGTGCGCCGCGGCAGGTATTTATGCCTTGGACCTGTCATTTGTCATTTCTCTCTGCATATGCTATATTGAAGCATTCTGACACTGTGCCTTGTGTCTCCTAGCCAAACCCTTGCCGTTGTGTGTACGACCTGTGACTGTCGTCACCGTCTGACCAGGCACTGACGCCCGGTTAGCGGCTGTGTTGCTAGGAAGCTTCTACGCACTTTCTCATGGTATCAGAGCAATGAGTCAGTTCTCACTGAGATGCGCACCAGAGACGTAGCAGAGCCGCAGCAGTGAGAGTCATCGCTGCAGCAGAGTTTTTGGGATCTGCTGGAGATGGCCGGTCGCCGTCAACGTACTCCACCCACCACGTGAGATCGCAGCTGCAGAGGAACCAGCAGCGGCGTGTACCGACACGCAGAGGTGTGTGGCGGCTACGGTGCGTGCAGCCGCCCTCCCACAGCTGTAGTAGTAGAGCAGCAGCAGCAGAGGCGGCGACAGCAGCAGCACAGTAGCAGCGCAGCAGCAGCGTGGCAGCAGCGGCGGCAGTAGCAGCGCAGTAACAGCATTGGCAGTAGCAGCACAATAGCGGCAGCGGCACAGCAGCAGCAGCGACAGTTGTGGCAGCAGCAGCAGTGCGCGGCGGCGGCAGCCAGAAGCAGCGCGCGGCGGAGGCAGCCAGCAGCACCTGCAGCACGCAGCAGCAGCAGCGCAGCCGCTGCTGCCACCGCTGCACACGCAACTACATAGTTGCTGCTGTAGCTGACAGCACAGTTGTAGCAGCAGTTGGGCGGAAGCTGCTGCGCAGCTTCCGCGGAGGCGCCGCGCGCCATCGCGAAGCGGCTCCACACACGCGCAGAATCGTGACCAAAAAAAAAGGGACGAGCTGACGTCAGCATCGTTGATTGCTGACGTCATCAGGTCGTGCTGATGTCAGCAACCACTTGCTGACGTCAGATTTACACATAGCCAAATTTTCACCCAGGAAGTCAAAAGTTGCCAGCATTTCAACTTCCTGAGAAATGCAGACAGTTTTGAAATCCGGCAAACTTGACCTGTCGTCCCATAGTAAGCGGCGACATGAGTTCGCCCGACGACAAAGACAAGGGACCAGGTGATCCCTCCTCCTCTTCTTCAGGGGTACTGAGCCCTCGCTCGCAGGCCATTGCGCACCTGCGCAGCCAGCAGGAGGAGATGCGTCGTCTGCAGCGAGAGCAGACTGACGCGATCCGCACGCTGACTGAGCTCCTATGTGGTCAGTCCACGGCTCCTTTGAGGATTTCTGAGGGAGCTCCCGGCGTTGCGGCCTCCACCCAGCACTCGGCCCAGGTGCCCGTGACAGGTGCTCCGCCTACTTCACCTCCTGGTGTGGTTTCTCCACCACCTGCAGACCTCCTTGATGACGAGCCATTCATGCCAGGCTTCGAGGATGACTCCCAGGAGCGGGAGATTCATCTTCTTCAGGAGCGCCTCCGTCAGCTGCAGACGGGTATCCGACCTCCACCCGTGTCCCCGATACGACCGTCACCTGACTTCCCCGGTGATCACCCCCTTCCAGGAGTTTTCCCCGTCTCTCGCCCTCCTCAGCCTGCGGTTGCTCTCCCCACGGAGCGGCAGCCAAAGGACTTTGAGGCACCACCTCCACGGTACATCAGCGAGGATGGATTTGACTGCTGGGAGATCCTGTTTCAGGTGTGGGCCANGCTTCACCTCCTGGTGTGGTTTCTCCACCACCTGCAGACCTCCTTGATGACGAGCCATTCATGCCAGGCTTCGAGGATGACTCCCAGGAGCGGGAGATTCGTCTTCTTCAGGAGCGCCTCCGTCAGCTGCAGACGGGTATCCGACCTCCACCCGTGTCCCCGATACGACCGTCACCTGACTTCCCCGGTGATCACCCCCTTCCAGGAGTTTTCCCCGTCTCTCGCCCTCCTCAGCCTGCGCTTGCTCTCCCCACGGAGCATCAGCCAAAGGACTTTGAGGCACCACCTCCACGGTACATCATCGAAGATGGATTTGACTGCTGGGAGATCCTGTTTCAGGTGTGGGTCACTTTTGAGGGAGTGTGGCCTTACTGCCACAGCCAATACCAGTCTACAGATCCAGCACAGGTGCTGACAGCAGCCCGGGCCATGCGAGGACTTCTCTACGCCATGCCACACAAGACTGTCGTTGACTTCCGCCCTTTCCTCGGCGAGGCTGGCACAGGCACCGGAGCTGATCCTCGTGGAGGCTGGGATCTGGCGTTGTCCCTACTGGTCGCAAAGACGCACGTCACGCGTGCGTCACACATTCGTGCTTTCCACTCGCTCAGTCAGGGACCAGCGGAGCCTGCGGCGGATTACTCGCGACGCGCCATGCGTATCTACACTCGTCTCGGGACCTCAGGGGGCACACAGCTGTGGGCACTTCGGACGATCATGCTCGAAGGTCGCCTGGAGTACACCGACATATTCACACGGTACAGCGACGCTGCTCTTGAGCCCTTCTCAGCCACCTTGCAACTGCTTCCTTGGTCCCATCAGCTTTTCCTCCAGGTGACGTCGGCCCGTGAGGCAGCACTAGCACATCAGGAGACTTCACTCGTTGTAGCAGTCCTCGCCTCCCCACCATCTTCCCTCCTACGGTCAGCCTCATCTACTTCCGTCACGACCTCATCTTCCTCCTCCTCTTCGACCCCGTCTACACCCACGTAGACGCAGGGCATTGCAGCAGCTGCCCAGGGGAAGAAGAAGAATAGGAAGCGCGGATCGGGTCAGCAGCAATCATCATCCAGTGGTAGCAGTGGCTGTTCCGTGCACTGCTACAACTGTGGAGGTACCCATCGCTACACCGAGTGCCAACAGTCGCTTGACTGGGAGCGCATCACTCGCGGACTTCAGGCTACCCATGCTGCCCGCACTGCGTCCGGCACGTCGACCGCACACTCCTCTGGACGCACGGCGACCACAACTGCAGCTGTTCTTGCATCCACACCGGCGAGCAGTAGTGATCCAGACCCACGTGACCGCACCGTCGTCGAGCTTCGTCATCTTCTAGCGCTTTGCTTTCAGGGAGGTGCGAGTGTGTTGTCATCGTCGAGTGGGTCAGAGACTGCTTGTTCGTCCGTCCTCGTGACTTGTGATGACACGTGTGGGGGAGCACAGTCCGCATGTGATGATGATGGGCCTGACTGCACTGACTAGATTCATGAGTCTCACCTTCATGATGTACGTTGTTCCTTCCCACTGACGGCTCAGCGTCCCTCCGATGCCGAGTGTTCCATTGCTCGTTGTATAGTGACGTCCACCAGTCGTGACTCCGGTGGCACTTGGATCATCGATTCGGGTGCCACCCACCACATGACGTGTCGTCGTAGTGACTTTGTGGTACTTGGTCCTGTCACGACTGTCCGTTCTGTTCGTACCGGCTCTGGTGAGTCCTTACCGGTCCACGGTGTTGGGGTTGTATGCTTTGATGGTCCGTCTGGCCCCCTGTATCTCTCTGACGTGCTGTTTGTGCCTGATCTTGAGCTCAGTCTGTTGTGTGTGCGTGCCTGCACTCTGATGGGTCTCTCTGTTGAGCATACCGCTGATTCAGCGACTGTGACTGCTCTTGACACCCGTAGCATTGTCCTCCGTGCATCAGTCGTAGATGATTTGTACCGCATTGCTCGGCCCTCCTCCCCTTGCTCTCCCTCCTCCTCTGGTTGCGTTTTTGTCACTGGTGTTCTATCCCCAGAACACCAGCGGTTGCTTCACCGACGTCTGTGTCACGTGGGCTCCGACACCGTGTCGAAGCTCATCCGGACACAGCCCGCTCTTGGTCTTGATGTGGCTTCTTTCGAGAAGCCACCCAAGACCGACTGTCTTTTTTGCGCTCAGGGAAAGATGCACCGGTGCACTTACCCTGATTCGCGTTCCCGAGCGCTGAGGCCCCTCAAGTTGGTCCACTCGGACCTGCTCGGTCCTCTCCCGGTCGAGTCCCTGTCCGAGAGGGGCCGGTATGTTCTGACGCTGACTGATGACTTCACCCGGATGCGGTGGGTCTACAGTCTGCATCAGAAGAGCGACGCTGCCCTTGCGGTTCGGCTTTGGCTCGTGATGGCTGAGCGTCAGTCTTGCCACACGCTACATACCTTTCGCTCCGACCGCGGCGGCGAGTACCTCAGTGAGATGGACTCCTTTGCTGAGCACGGCATTTTTCACCAGGTCTCCGCTCCTGCTACCCCACAGCAGAACGGTGTATCTGAGCGCTGGAACCGCACCATGGAGGATGCGGTCCGCGCCATGCGGTCTGAGTGCGGTCTCCCGGAGTCCTTCGCATTTGAGGGCTTCGCCTACATGACATGGGTCTGGAACCGCCTCCCGCAAGGTCTGCTTCCAGATCATGTTACACCGTACGAGCTCTGGTTTGGCCACCGTACTGATCTTCGTCTCGCACGCGTCTAGGGTTCCCTGGCCTCCGTGTGGTACACCAAGGACCAGCACGGGTCCAAGGTCTCCCCTCGGGGTCGCTTGTATGCCTTCATCGGCATCTCCCCGCGGTCGAAGGCCTGGCGCTTTTGGGACCCCACTCGCCGTTGTGTCATTGAGTCCCGTGACGCACTGTTTTTTTAGTCACTCACCTACCGTGATCTGACTTCGATCACAACCCTCTTTGCGGCTCATGTCCCTTCCTGTGAGGGTCCTCGGCGGATGGGGGAGACTTCTCCGCCAGCGACCATTTCTCGTCAGGCTGATGTGTCCGCTCGAGTCCCCTCTCGATCTCCAGCACTTGATGATCCGGCCATCATTGCCGTTGGTCCAGAGATCCCGCCTGTTCAGCTTGTTTCACACCCCACAGGTACCGCTGCTCTCACGTCTCCTCCTGCATCACCACTTGTGTCCACTGGCACCCCTGCTCCGGCGTCTGACCCAGCCCAGCCCACTCCTGTCCCTACGTTGGCTGACACTCATGTATCAATGTCCGCGCCAGCCTTGCCCGCTGTCACCCCCAGCTCAGTGTCCCCCATACACGCATCTCCTCGCACGGCATCTCCGGCTGCCCCGTCTCAGCCCTCACCAGCTGTGGTCGTACCTGTCCCTGTGGTCGTACCTATTCCTGAGCCTGAGGTGCGCCCCTCGACCTCCGGTTACTCCCGTGAGCCCGGTGGTCGCCTGCGACCACTGGATTCTGGAGCTCAGCGAGCGTCGGGTCCCGGACCCAGACGTTCCTCTCATAGCCTCGCGAGCGCTGATCCAGGCACAAAGGCCTTAGGCCTGAGTGTCCGCACTCAGCTTTCAAAGGTACACCCAGCGTGCCCCTTCAGGCACGACCTGGTCACTCGCGAGTTCCATATCGCCTGTGACGCAGCAGCTGATCTCGTGGTCGTCCGGCTTGACACTGAGGCGTGTGCACTGGCAACGCAGAGTTCCCCCTCTATGGCGCCTGACCCGGGTACATTGAGGGAGGCTTTCTCATTGCAGGATGCTGATGCCTGGCAAGCTGCTTGCAAGGATGAGCTTCGCGCTATCCGAGAGCACAGAGTATACGAGCTGGTCGACCTTCCCTCTGGGAGGAAGGCGATTCAGGTCAAGTGGGTCTTTCGCAAGAAAGCGAAGCCGGATGGCTCACTGGAACGCTACAAGGCCCGCTTGGTCGTCAAGGGGTTCTCTCAGATTGAGGGAGTTGATTACACTGACACCTTTGCCCCTGTTGGCCGTATGACCTCAGCTCGAGCTCTGTTCGGTGTAGTGGCTCAGTATGACTGGGAACTACACCAGATGGATGTGAACAACGCGTTCCTCCATGGCTCTTTGGATGAGGAGATCTACGTGGCTCAGCCACCAGGCTTTGAGGACGATGACAAGGTCTAGCGCTTGCGCAAGTCCTTGTACGGCCTCAAGCAGTCTCCACGGTGTTGGAACCGGGAGATCACTGGCACCTTGACTCGCGTAGGATACGTACAGAGCGAGGCAGACCCCTCACTCTTCATCTTACCGACACCCGAGCGGTTCACCGCCATCTTGGTCTATGTTGATGACCTTCTGATCGCGTCTCCGTCCCTGGAGGCCGTGAAGGAGGCCAAGGCTGTCCTGCAGACCGCCTACAGGATGAAGGACCTCGGTCCTGCATCGGTGTTTCTTGGTATGGAGATCGTGCGAGATCGCAGACATCGGACACTTTTGCTGCATCAGGCCCGATACGGACGAGTCGTGGGGGAGCGCTTTAGCAATCTCCTTGGTGCAGTGCCCACTGCTTCTACACCCCTCACACCTAATAGGCAGGATGCCCTGAAAGTGGATGACCCTACACAGCTGGGGGAGACAGTGGACGTGACCTTGTACCTCCGTCTTATCGGATCTCTGATGNGTCGAGTTCGTGTCCGAGAGGGGCCGATACGTCCTGACACTGACTGATGACTTCACCCGGATGCGGTGGGTCTACAGTCTACGTCAGAAGAGCGACGCCGCCCTTGCGGTTCGGCTCTGGCTCGTCATGGCTGAGCGTCAGTCTCGCCATACGCTACACACCTTCCGATCTGATCGTGGTGGCGAGTTCCTCGGCGAGATGGACGCCTACTTTGCTGAGCACGGCATTTTTCACCAGGTCTCTGCTCCTGCCACCCCACAGCAGAACGGTGTCTCTGAGCGCTGGAACCGCACCATGGAGGATGCGGTCCGCGCCATGCGGTCTGAGTGCGGTCTCCCGGAGTCCTTCGCCTTCGAGGGTTTCTCCTACATGACCTGGGTCTGGAACCGCCTCCCGCATGGTCCGCTTCCGGACCATATCACACCGTACGAGCTCTGGTTTGGCCACCGTGCTGATCTTCGCCTCGCTCGCGTCTGGGGTTCCCTGGCCTCTGTGTGGTACACCGAGGACCAGCAGGGGTCCAAGGTCTCCCCTCGGGGTCGCCTGTGTGCCTTCATCGGCATCTCCCCGCGGTCGAAGGCCTGGCGCTTCTGGGACCCCACTCGCCGTCGTGTCATAGAGTCTCGGGACGCGCTGTTTTTTGAGTCACTCACTTACCGTGATCTGACTTCCATCACAGCCCTTTCTGCCGCACACGTCCCTACCTGTGAGGGTTCTCGGCGGATGGGGGAGATTTCTCCACCGTCGACTACTGGTCGCCACGTTGATGAGTCCACTCGAGCCCCCTCTAGGTCGCCAGCACTTGACGATCCGGCTATTGTTGCCGTTGGCCCAGAGATATCGCCTGTGCTGCCCACTTCACATCCTACAGACACCACGGCTCCTCCTGCGTCATCGTCTGTCCCTGCTAGCACCCCTGCGCAGGTGTCTGCCCCAGTCCAGCCCACGCCTGTCCCTGCTAGCACCCCTGCGCAGGTGTCTGCCCCAGACCAGCACACGTCTGTCCCTGTTTCGCCTGACACTCTTTCAGTGTCCGGGCCGGCCTTACCCGCTGGCACGCCCAGCTCTGGGTCCCCCACCCACACGTCTCCTCGCTCATCCCCGGCTGCCTCGTCTCAGTCCACACCTGCTGCGGTTGTTCCTGACCCTGTGGACGTGCTCGTCCCTGCGCGTGCTGCGCGTCCCTCGACCTCCGGTTACTCTCGTGAGCCTGGTGGTCGCCTCCGACCACTGGATTCCGGAGCTCAGCGGGTGTCGGGTCCTGGACTCCGGCGCCCCACTCGCAGCATCACGAGCGGTGATCCAGGCACAAAGGCCCTAGGCCTGAGTGCCCGCACTGAGCTTGCAGAGGTACACCCAGCGTGCCCCATCGGGCATGATCTGGTCACTCGCGAGTTTCATATCGCCTGTGATGCAGCAGCCGACCTCATGACTGTCAGGCCTGACACAGTGGCGTCTGCGTTTGCCACGCAGAGTTCTCCCTCTCTGGCTCCTGATCCGGGCACATTGAGGGAGGCTCTCTCAGCGCAGGATTCTGACGCCTGGCGAGCTGCTTGCGAGGATGAGCTTCGCGCTATTCGAGAGCACGGAGTCTATGAGCTGGTCGATCTTCCCCCTGGGAGGAAGGCGATTCAGGTCAAGTGGGTCTTTCGCAAGAAGGTGAAGCCTGATGGCTCACTGGAACGCTACAAGGCCCGCTTGGTCGTCAAGGGGTTCTCTCAGATTGAGGGAGTTGACTACACTGACACCTTTGCCCCTGNTGGTCTATGTTGATGACCTTCTGATCGCGTCTCCGTCCCTGGAGGCCGTGAAGGAGGCCAAGGCTGTCCTGCAGACCGCCTACAGGATGAAGGACCTCGGTCCTGCATCGGTGTTTCTTGGTATGGAGATCGTGCGAGATCGCAGACATCGGACACTTTTGCTGCATCAGGCCCGATACGGACGAGTCGTGGGGGAGCGCTTTAGCAATCTCCTTGGTGCAGTGCCCACTGCTTCTACACCCCTCACACCTAATAGGCAGGATGCCCTGAAAGTGGATGACCCTACACAGCTGGGGGAGACAGTGGACGTGACCTTGTACCTCCGTCTTATCGGATCTCTGATGAACCTGGCCACCACCACGCGTCCCGACATCGCGTTCGCCGTCAACCTCCTCGCTCAGTTCTCGCAGGCTCCACGTGCGAGAGCTCTTCATGCGGCGGTGCAAGTGGTACGGTACGTGGTCTCCACGCCGTATCTCGGACTCTGCTTTCGTCGGCAGTGTTCGGTGGTCCTTGACAGCTACACTGACAGCGACTGGGCTTGGAGCCCTGACGGGTGCAGTCGCACTGGCTACGTGTTTCTGCTCGGTGGTACCGCTTTGTCTTGGCGAAGCGGGAAGCAGGGCTGCATCGCACGTAGCTCTTCGGAGGCAGAGTATGTGGCTTTGGGGACAGGGGCTGCTGAGGCAGTTTGGCTGTAGCGCTTGTTCCTTGAGCTTGGGCAGTCAATACCCGCCATTGTGCTGCGTTGCGACAACCAGAGCGCTCTCGCCATTGCGGAGAACTCTGGAGTTTTTCATGCTCGCACAAAGCACATTGCGGTTGAGCATCACTTCGTTTGTGATCTGGTGGAGCGACACGTGATCTCCATCATGTGGGTTGGCACTGACTTGCAGCGTGCTGATTTCTTGACGAAGGCACTTGCCCGCGGAAAGTTCCTGGTGGCCATTCGTTCTGTTGGGCTTCGCCTCGTGCGTGACGGTGGTTGAGTGTGGGATGTACGTTTGCGTCTCATCTGTCTGTGTCACTCACTATGTGGTTGTACCAGTGCTGCACACATATGGACATGCGTACCATCGGGTCATGGGGGAGTGTTGTGCTTTGTGCCGTTCCTGTACAGTTTACTGTGACCACTTGGCCGTGTCCATACTCGTGCAGATCCCTGAGGCAGGCGGCCCTGGTGACACCGGCGTGACGACAGGCGGCGGACTACCTGCTTGGAGCTGACCGACCACTATTCCAGAGCCCCGGATGCCACCGGGACTCTTTGCTGTGTCTTCTTCGTCTTGCAGGCGCCTCTCGACTGGGCATGAGGCCTATTTGCATGTTTTTGCATTGTATGCTCACTGTCAGTCAATGGATGCATGCATGTGACCAGTCGTAGCGTCCGTCTTTTGATTCTGCACGTCTAGGTTCAGACGGTGTAGGATTCTGACATGTGTGCGCAGAGTTACGGCCAAAACAGTGGTTTTTGGGCCGGTTTTAGGACAGCTCTTGGACTGCCGCGTGCGACACCCGCCGTGCGCCGCGGCAGGTATTTATGCCTTGGACCTGTCAATTGTCATTTCTCTCTGCATATGCTATATTGAAGCATTCTGACACTGTGTCTTGTGTCTCCTAGCCAAACCCTTGCCGTTGTGTGTACGACCTAAGACTGTCGTCACCGTCTGACCAGGCACTGACGCCCGGTCAGCAGCTGTGTTGCTAGGAAGCTTCTATGCACTTTCTCATGCACGCGGAACGTCGATGTTTCACGTTCTGCCTGCAGTCCTCGCGAAAGCTGAAACTGTATGTAGAGAAAGTAGATTTTGTCAAGTTTAGGAGTGATTCGTCCATGAGACCATAATTATTTAGGTGCCTGAATGGTCGAGGGAAAGTAATTGTTTTAGTCGAATGTATGGGGCACTACGGTAACTACACAATCCGGCCTTAGATGCTCCTCACAGAGTTGTGTTGTGCTTTGTACCGTTCCTGTACAGTTTACTGTGACCACTCGGCCGTGTCCATACTCGTGCAGATCCCTGAGGCAGGCGGCCCTGGTGACACCGGCGCGACGACAGGCGGCGGGCTACCCGTCTGGAGCTGACCGACCACTGTTGCAGAGCCCCAGATGTCACCGGGACTCCTTGCTGTGACTTCTACGTCTTGCAGGCGCCTTTCGGCGGACTGGGCATGAGCCCCATTTGCATGTTTTTGCATTATATACTTGCTGTCGGTTGATGGATGCATGCATGTGACCAGTCGTTGCGCGCGTCTTTTGATTCTGCACGTCTAGGTTCAGACGGCGTAGGATTCTGACATGTGTGCGCAGAGTTACGGCCAAAACAGTGGTTTTGGGCCGGTTTTAGGACAGCTCTTGGACTGCCGCGTGCGACACCCGCAGTGCGCCGCGGCAGGTATTTATGCCCTGGACCTGTCAGTTGTCATTTCTCTCTGCATTTACTAAGCTATTGAAGCTTATGAGACTTTGCGCGTCTCCCTAGACTGATCCTTGCTGTTTCTTGCACCTGCCTGCTTGCTAGTGCGCCAGCTGACTGGACAGTGTCGCCACGTCAGCAGCAGCAAGGCTAGGAAGCTTCCTAGCAGTTTCTCAAGTTGTCCAACTAAGGAATAGTATAAAGAAGACACTGGTTGGTCTAAGCCCCAGGAGTTAGTCTTTGACTAGCACCTCGCGCGAAAGTGACTAAGTGCTAAGTGGACGCAGTTGCTAACAAGTGATTGCCTAGGAACTGCTCAGTGTGGAACCGTGATCCTAGGGGTGATATGTTCTCCTAAATGAAATGTTAGGAGCGGACGGCAGGTGCTATTGTATGGGCCCTGTTTTCTAGTCCGTTTGCCTCAGGCCGGTTGACACGTAGACCCTCAAGCCCCCCTCGTGGTGAAGGATCTCATTTTCGCATTCAGAGTGAAGGATGCCAGCCCTGTCCTCGTCTTCTTGGGTATGGACATTGAGCACTACTGGCCGTCTTGCGTGTAACATGAACATCAGGTTGCCTGGATAAGAACATGAAGGGAGCATTTCTCAGACTGGCTGGCTGTAGTTCCTTTGCGTCTACACCTATCGCTTGCTGAGAAGAAGCTTCTGACATCATCGGACCAAAATCGGCCTGGGGAGCCTGTCCATGACAAGACGTACCCCTTCAAGTCATTNGCTCCTTGGAACCACAATCATGCAGGATGCCGCCAGTCTACACAAGCCCTAAGATTATTTCCAACTGGGCTATTCCCATGACCCTTCCTCTGCTTGAGCGGAACAGCCTACACCCTTCTCACCACAATCCACCACCCTCCACGCGATCGCACATCCGCTTTCAGCCCCACGAGCGCATCCGCGCGAGCAGGCTGGCAATGGCGTCTGCTGGGAGGCCCACGACAAGCCCCTCTGCGCCGTCGGTGGTCTTGCGCGTGCGCACCACGCCATGGTCTGTCAGCTCGCGCAGGTGCGCCCTCAGCGCCGTCTCGCTCGTCACCGCAAACTTGGCACGGCAGCTGCGGTACAGCTGGGGAAAGGCAACACCTGTCGCGTCACATAGCCACACAAGCCATACGGAGAGAAAGAAAGGCAGTGATGATCGTCAATGGGACGACTGCACTTCAGAATGGAGGACTGTCAAAAATGAGAAATGGGTGAATTCCACGAGGGGCCCGCCCACGCATTGGGAAAGACGAACGAAGCGGTTCACACTGGTCATGGCGTCTTGTGAGGAAGCATGGCATCCTGTCAGGATGTCATGCTTCATGTCATGACATCCTGTCAGGAAGCATGCATGGCAAACAACGATTTTCGCCTGCTCATAGTACAAGCCGTGACTTGGGAGGCATCGCTGCAAATGCTCGACAAGAGGATCCCACGCCACTCCCACCGTCACGTTCCACATCGCCAAGGGTTGCTGGGTGGGTGCACCGGCATCCTCGCATTGCAGGCGTCGACAGGACAAGCAACATCTGTGGAACGCACAGATGTTGCAACAACGCACATCAAACCACAGCAGCAGATGCTCTGCGCAACACCGCACCCACGTTTGCCAGCAAAACACATCACGGAACCGCCAGCCACAGGCACCCAAAGCACGTGGAACTAATTTGACCGCCTGTCACCAGTGGGGTAATGAGAGGGGCTCAGCAGTGCCAGCAGCAGCTGCTGCAACACAACTACGAAGGAGTGCTGCTCACAAAAAGCACCACACGATTCAGATCAGATCAAGATCAGATAAGCATTGAATTCCATGAGATCCAACTCATGGATACAACCAAACTCACCATCAAAACCACGCCGCCCACGGCCTCCAGCAGCCCCTCCGCTGCTCTTCCTCCGCTTGCGCCCGCCGTCCCCTTCCCTCCACCCTTCCTCTCCGTCCTCCTCCTCCTCCTCGTCCACGCAAATCTCATCTTCTCCATCCCTACCGGCCGCCAGCCGCCGCTGCTTCTGCTCTTCGAGCTGCGTGGCGGCAAGAATGGAGAACACCTCCCGCGCGTTGCCCGTGAGGCTCCGTAGCACCACCTCAGCACTCTGCGATGTGGCGCTCTGCGATTGGTCCACGGTGACGCCGGGAAGGCTGGCCTTCTCCTCGAGGGAGAAGGGGCTGTGCGTCGCGACGTGCTCTGGCCAGAAGCTGAAGCGCAGCGCTGCAGTCTGCTTGTCAAACACTGTGGCAAGAAACAGGTCCGCGGCGACGGATGGGGCAACCCACGTTCACGCGTGGCATGACCCATCAGGAGCAGAACTTGACAAAGGACTGGTTGCAATCGTGTGGCATTCCATGCCATGCCATGCCATTCCATGCCATGCCATGCCATTCCATGCCATGCCATGCCATGCCATGCCATACCATACCATGTCACACTGTGCCATGATGTGTGACATGTATGCCGCCCTCGTCACACAAGGGAATGGACGTCGCACAAACCTCTCCATGACACATGCCACGGACGGCAGAGAACGGCAGTGCGTGATTCCTCCCCATGCCCAACGTGGCCACTGGCGCCCATGCTGCACAAGCACGCGCCACCATGCGCTCACTTGATCCAGCCCATGACAACCTCATGGCAGGAACTGCTGCTGTGCTGAAGCTGCAGGGTGGTGCCGCAGAGAGAGATTGGATCGGTTTCAGGCAGGCAACACGAGTGAGCAGGGGAAGTCGGGATTTTGGGGGGAGGGG
>SZWC01010940.1:11061-54688 GCA_023375785.1 Penium margaritaceum
GAGAGAGAGAGAGAGAGGGGGAGGAGAGAAAGGAGAAAGGGCGAGAAGAGGGAGGGAAGAGTGCAAGGAGATTTAAAGTGAGGGAGACAGGAAGAAGGGTATAAAGAAGAGGGACGAATGCGCACATGATTGAAAACTTCCACATCATAACTTGCCAATACTGTCTCTGGATGCCCTGCCTCTTCAGAGGCTTGTGGCACATTGCTTTCATGCTTCATGGCTTGTCTTCCTACTTGCATCATCAATAGCATGCACTTTTCTTCCCAGGTAAAAGTAGATCTCCCTTTCACTGATAAAGTAGATCTGCAACGTACTCTGCCAAGCAAGCTACTTTTGGTAGCTGCTTTCGCTTCTGCTTCTCCTCGTGGTCTTGCGTCTGCGTTGTCGCTGTGCTCGACCAAGGCACGGGGCAAGACGGCTGGTCTGCTGCCGGCCATGCGCACGCATACGCAAACCGACGGCTGAGATCGTCGACTGCCGCAGTCGTACGATCGTAATCAGCACCAGAGGCTGAAAGCCATACTTTGCCGTGCGATGGGTCTCTGTCGCCAGATGGTTGCGCAAGTGCGCTGTCACTCGCTGCTGAACTCGCTGCGTTCCATTTGCCGTCGTATGGGAGGAAGCGCCAAGCGCGTCACGAGTCGTTTGGAAGTGGTCATGCTGGCGCGGTGAGCGCTTGGCGGGGCCGTTGGAGCTCTGTAGGCTCCGCAGGGGGATGTGCGGAAGGGATGAGGCGGCGCAACTCTCACACACGCACACACACAAACGTGCGCGGTGGCAGAGCCGCAGCTACCCACACTGCCACATTGGCTCAGGTGGAGTAGTAGAGGTCGACGGGGCGGCTTCCGGTTGAGGCCCTGCGTGTGCGGTGCGCTCGGCGCATGTGCCTGTGGGAGGAGGAGGGGGAGGAGGGCGCAGTGTCGGACATGCTAGCGCGAGATGGACGGCGAGGGATGCCGCGCAGCACGGCGCCCCACTCATCCTGCGCCTCATCCTGCTGAACTTCGTCTACGGCTGCTGACGCTGACGTACAGCTGCTGCGGCGGAGGGCGGCCTCGAGCTGGCTGGTGAATCGCTGACAACGCACTGCGCAGAGCTGCCGCTGGCTTTGCAGAAGCTGCAGCCGACTCTCCAAAACGAGCAGCTCCACCTCCTCCACGATAGACGACGGCCGGTGGGTGTTGATGGTGGCTGCCATTGCGCAGATGGGGTCGGAGTCTGGCGATGAACGGATGATGCAGGGAAACGGAGGTTTCGACGAGCCCTGCGGCTGAAGTGTACCAAGTGCTGGAGAAGACACACAGACAACAAACTTGCTTTTATGCTGATACTAAATGGCGCTACTGCGGCTTTGTAAGGCCGCATAGCGAAGTGCTGCGCTCCTGCGGCTGTGTCGACTGCACCCGTCAGCGGTACCAGCTGTACTAGCACAGGTTATTCTGCCCTCTTAACGTCCACGTGTCAATCCGGCGGTGCTGACTTCGATGTCGCTGACGGTTGGGTAAACGATGCGATTTTAAGAATCCGTTGCAACAGGAAACGATTTCGACAGCTGGGCAACGGGATCAATGATTGCTCCAGCGCCTCCATAAAGACAAATCTTTTATAAAAATACGTGGTTGGCGGGCGCAAACGAGGAGCCACTCCTCTTGGAGAGAGGGACAACTGTGCATTTGAACAATGTAGTGGCCGCAATCGACAGTGCAGGCTCAAACTCTAGAGTGCTCAAACTTCGCGTCTCGGCAAAAGGCCTCGGTGAGCTCGGAAAAGTTTGTGTTGTAAAACTGAATGACCGTTCTTGTCGGAGTGGTCTTGTCCTTGCCCGAGTCGTCATGGCTCGCTACGTCTTTCAAAGCTACGTTGATGTTTCTTTATAAAGTTATGATTTTTTTATTATTTATAATTATTTATGTATTCCGTTAGAAAGAACGTTGGAAACTTCGTGACCGTTTTTGGATTTGATTTCCACTATTTCCTTCACGCGTTTGCGTCAAGCTTGATGAAACCTCAGGGTGTTGGTCGCAGAACAGTGTCCGAAAGACTGTTGCAATCAGGTAATGATTGCGACAGTCTTTCTTGACTGTAAATTTTAGGTTCCGTTCTCTAACAGCTTGTTGTGTTACATTCCTCCCCCTTGAGCTACGAATTGTCCTTGATTCGGTTTTCTCTATGCTGAAGAGGTAGTTTGTACACGGCCATCTACCAATGGTGATAAAAGCGCCAGTCCATGGAGAGGATAACGTCACGATTCAGCACATTTCAAAATTCAGAAATTGTTCAGCTTTCAAAGAAGAAACAGTGGCCACACTTCCTCCCCCTTTACATGAAGCGACCCCGCGACAGGTGCCCAGGCATCCCCGTGACAAGCTGTCGGGAGTAAGCCAAAGATCAGCCCAAAAGTAAGTACCGTTATCCTCTCAAGGGGGCTCGTGCCGGGGTGGTACCCCCGAGGGCACGCTTGTTCCGACGGGCAGCAAATTCTTCCCAGTATTCCGCAATTGTCGCAGTTGGCACTCGCGACTCTGGCTCCCAAGTGTTGTGGTCAGGTCCACAACCGGCCCTGTAGATGAGGTACTCAACCACTCGTGCGTGCAGATTACGCTCACGGTGTTGGAGGATGCCGTGCACCTCACACTGGCCTTCCGCGGCAAGGACAGCAAGAGGGGGTGGCTGAACAGACCCCTCTGTTGTGTAGGGTGTGAGGAGACTCACGCGAAAGGTATCATGGATGCGCATGGCTGGTGGAAGAGCCAACCGATAGGCCACACTTCCCAACTTTTGTATAATCGTGAAGGGTCCCAGCCATTTCGGCAACATCTTTCGTGCACCCAGTGTTTTCAGCCGCAAATTCTGTGTGCTTAACAGCACACAATCTCCAATAGAGAACATCAACTCAAGACGTCTCTGGTCAGCATAGGCCTTCTGGCGCTGTCGAGCCGCATACAAATGGGCCTTGGCATCCTGCCTAAGGGCGTCCATACGCTCGACAAAGGCCTGGGCGGAGGGCACCTGATCACCGCCGCCCCCGCACTTCATCATTGAAGCGGGTACCACCGGATGTTGACCGTGATTGAGGAAGAATGGGGTAAAACCACTCGATTCATTGACCGCGTTGTTCACAGCAAACTCAGCTGGTGCTAAACAGTCGTCCCAGTCCTCCATTGTTGGGTCAATGTACATGTAAAGCATGTGCTCGAGTGTGCGGTTCATGCGCTCAGTTTGCCCATGAGTTTGGGGGTAAAAAGGTGAGGACATACTTTGTCGGGTTCCAAACCGTTCTTGCAATGCAAGCCAAAACCGGCTTGCAAAGCGCAGGTCACGGTCGGAGATTATGCGAATGGGTAAGCCGTGGTACTTGATGACACCTTCGTAGAAAAGCCTGGCAGTCTCTTCCGTTGTGACGCGAGTTGTTGTGGGCATGAAATGGGCCATTTCTGTTACCCTGTCCACAACAACCAAGATGGCATCGTGGCCTTTCTTGGTCTCTGGGAGTCCCATGATGAAATCCACGGACATCGACTCCCATGGGATGTCAGGGAGTTGTAGAGGCTGGAGGAGCCCCGTAGGTGCCTTGTTCGAAGTCTTGTTGCGAAGGCACAGATCACACACCATGCAGTACTTTCTGACATCACTGCTCCATCCTGGCCACCAATAGTGCTGAGCCAGTGCATGTCCTGTCTTCTTCGTTCCGATGTGACCTGAGGAGGGCGGATTGTGAAACTCGAACATGATCTGTTGTCGCAAGTTATTGACATCCGGGACCACTACCTGCTCGCTATGCCAGAATAACCCGGCAGCCTCCACAAGGCCATGGCGTTCAATGTTTTTTGGCTTGGCGAACCAGGGGTCCAAAGTGTAGCCCATCCGAATGCGATTCTTGAAAGGGTTCACAGTGACCAGTGGTCTTGGGGGTGGGCGGAGTGGGTTTGTGTGCAATGTTGTTGCCACCACAACAGCGGCAAAGTGCCGATTTGTGATCTCATTCTCACTCAGCATGAAGCTCAAATGTGTTGGGTTTTGACTCAATGGGTGTGCCACATTAACCCGCCCTGGTTTGTATTGCCAGGTGAATGTAAAGCGCCTTAGTTATTCACTCCACTGTGCCTACCGTCTTGAAAGGTTCGGTTGTGTCTGAAAGTACGTGAGGGGGTTGTGGTCTGTGACTACCGTGATTTGTCCCTCGGCACCTTCGAGATAACAGCGCCATGCTTTGAAAGCATGCATGACTGCCAACAGCTCCTGATCCCCAGTGGTATACCTGGTCTGTGCATCTAAGAGCTTGCGGCTCTCGTAGGCAACAGGGTGGCCGTCTTACATGAGCACAGCTCCTAACCCTATAACGGATACATCACAGCGTACCTCCCACAGCATCTTTGGATTCGGGAGTGCAAGTACTGGTGCCGAGATCAGCATCTCCTTCACAGCCTCAAAAGCCTCAATGCATTTTGCTAACCAGCTCCATGTGCTCGCCTTCCGGGTCAGGGCGGTGAGAGGGCTCACCAACGTGGAGTAGCCTCTCATAAACCGCCGGAAGTAATTTGCGTGTCCAAGGAAAGAGCGGAGCTGACCCACGTTCTTGGGGTGAGGCCATTCTTTCACGAACTGCACCTTGGGAGGGTCTACCCGTATTCCCTCGCCACTAATGACGTGGCCAGGGTACTCCAATTTCGGCTGCGCAAACTTGCACTTACTTCTCTTGGTGAAAAAGCGGTTCTTGCGAAGGATCTCAAGCACCATTCGGAGGTGTCGTTCGTGTTCTTCGTGGTTCTTAGAGAAGATGAGGATGTCG
Organism: Penium margaritaceum; assembly: GCA_023375785.1. Lineage (NCBI taxonomy): Eukaryota > Viridiplantae > Streptophyta > Zygnematophyceae > Desmidiales > Peniaceae > Penium > Penium margaritaceum. Next base: position 15,851 of record SZWC01010940.1, read on the forward strand.
TCAAGATACACCAGGACCGACTTGCCAAGGTGTTCACGGAAGATGTTGTTCATCACTGCTTGGAATGTGGCAGGTGCGTTCGTTAGTCCAAAGCAGAGGACCCGAAACTGATAGTGCTCGAGATGAGTTCTGAATGTCGTTTTGGGGACATCCTCCTCTGTGATCCGAATTTGATGGTAGCCCTGTAATAGATCCAGAGACGTGAAGACTTTTGCTCCATGAAGCTGGCCAAAGAGGTCCTGGATGCGCGGGAGCGGGTACCGGTTTTTGACAGTGAGTTTGTTCAATACCCGATAGTCGACACACATCCTGAGGCCTCCATCTTTCTTATTCACAAACAGGATCGGCGCCCCGAAGGGGGAAGAGCTTGGCTCAATCCAACCCTTCCGGAGGTACTCCTTGATTTGGGCTTCTGCTTCTTGTCGTTCTGCCGGGCTCAAGCGATACACAGACCGAAAGGGAGGCACAGCTCCGGGCTCCAATGGAATGGTATGTCCGACCGTTCGTCAAGGTGGTAGCCCATCTGGTGGTGCCTGGAAAACATCCGAGAATTCTGAGAGTATGTTGGCGACCCCTTGGGGTACTTCACCCTCTGTCTCGTCATCCATTTTCTTTAGGGTTGTAAGAAAACAGCGACAACCTTGTCGAAGTCGTTGTTTCACTTGGAGCGCCGAGAGGCTTGATTGATCCTTCGTTTCAGGTCGTTGAATTTGTGGAATTGGAGACAGGGTGACCATCCTCCTTCCACTGCTTATCTGCAATGTCTTCGAGTCGAAGCACATAAGTGCTTTGTGGTACATAAGCCACGGGTCTCCAAGAACGACGTCAAATGGGTCCATGAGATCAAGCACGGTAAGATGGACACTGGTGGTGAAGCCTGGCAGTGTGATCTGAGCCACACAGTCACCAAGGACTGGCACCTCTCTGTCATCACCGACGACCACTGTGCCAGTGCGAGGTGTGTACTTTAACTACCATGTGCGTACAAACGCACCGCTCACAAACGAGTCATCCGCCCAAGTATCCATCAAGATGCGTGCAGGGCCGCTTGCCAGTTTGCCATCAAATTGTATGGTCATTGATGCTTTAGACTTCCGTATGAAAAGGCTCACTGGAGCTTGCCCTCGAGGTGATAGATCGGATAAGCATGAGTGCTTCTTCGTAGTTCGACCATGTCCTCGAAATGTTCCCGCATGCGATGTCCTTTATTGAACAAAGCCAACAGTTTCCATCCTTTGAATGCAGACTTGTTCATTTCTGGACCCACGGGCATGGCCACAGTTATTGACTTCAGAGAGTTCTTCTCATGAGCTTTGTGTGCAGCTTCTATCACCTCTGGCCAGCTTTCTTTTGTGGTTACGATCAAGCTCCTACAATTTTCAAGGTTTTCTTTGGTCACATATGAGAGTGGGCATGAGCGATCATGGTAGAGGGACTCAGGATTCACGAAAGGCACATAAACAGTTGAGAAATGCTGTGTTGATAAGAATTCAAATTTTTTGATATCATCATCACAAAACATGAACATCCTGTCCTCATCATTCCCTTGATTCGTCGCAACCCCAAATAGCAGCCCACCGGTAGCTACTAGGGACCATGAAAATCCTGCTCACGACCATGTTGGGGACGGTGGACGCGCCCACCAGCGCCTCCCTCGAAGTCCTGATCATCGTCACAGGGACGTCCGTGTCCACGTTGACCACCCTATTCCCTCAGATGCTGGATGGCTGCAAATGCCTGGCCTTGGCGCTGCCCCCCGTGAGGGCATCCCTGGTCGGCAAGGGCATTTCCGTTGCCATCACGCTGCCCACCCTGGTGCTAACCGCAGCCCTGGAAGCGGTTCAGGCAACCACCGTGGAAGCGGTTTGGCCCTTTGCCTTGGCGCGCACCCTGATCGTGCTGTTGGCCTTGTTGTTGTCCCTACTGCTGCTACTATTGGTCAAGTTGGGGGCAGTGGCGCCCAATGTGCCCAACCTGATGGCAACGTCTGTAGATGATGGAAGAGTGGGAGTTGTTCTCTCCACCATGTCGGCGGAACTTCTTGGAGGGCTCAGACGTCGCCTCCGTTGCACGCTTTGGTGCACCGCGTGTTGGCACTGACGGCACCTCACGCGCCAACCCGCTTTCACGCGCGTCACGATCCCACAGGCTGGAGTTCTGCTGGTACAACGCGGAAACACGTGCTGTCAGTGCGTGCAGGGACTTCCACTCATTGCCATTGTTGTGTAGGCAGAAGAATCGCAGCTGAGGGCTGGCCAAACCGCTCTAAAAGAGGTCAATCTTGCCCTGCTCTGTCATGTGGCGATCATGGACCTTCTTTGCAGTCTTCACAAATGCCTCCACATACCGCTCCACCAACATGCTCCCCTGCATGAGGCTTACGAGTCAACAGGCTTGGAGTACAGCTCACGCATCAGTTCGCAATACTCCTTCCAAGTGGGGTCCGAGTGTTACTGCTTCTGCTTGCAGAGCTCTGTCAGCTTCTCAAACGGCTTTGGTTTCAAGGAAAGCATACCTGGTGCACCCCACTCCTCTTCCTCGATCCGTGCAAGACGGAGGTGCCTCTGAAGAATCATCAGGAGCGTGTTGACGTCACACGTGCCATCATAGCGGTTGGCCGGCTTAAGAACCACACGGATGCCAGTCCCGCCTTCCTTCTGGGCCCAAGTTTGAGCTGCACGAGTCCGTGGTTCAGGCACGTTTGCTTTGAGGCGAGGAGCAGGATCGACGAATGGAGCTCGACGCACGTCGTGAACATTCGTACGTTCACTTTCTGCACTTTCATGCACGCGGCGCTCCAAAATCTCTCCCAACTCCACCTCAGTTGTGTGACGCACCGCACCCACTACTGAGTTGAGCACAGCACGCTAGTTTTTGGCTTTCTTGGCACAAAGTTCCTCGAGCGCTTGCTCGACCACCTTTGCGCGGTGGTCGGCGACCGCGACCTCGCGCATCAACTTCCCGTTTTCCTCGTACAGCTTCTCATTCATCCGCTGCACCATGAACAACCGTTCGCAAAGCGTGACACGCACCATGTCACCGTCGTATGCGAGCGCACCCATGACGGTCACGGCCAGCATGAAATCCTCTGCAGGCAGGCGAATGCGGAGGTGATTGAGTTTTTCATCAACATTCAGGCGACGCGCGGTGTTGTCGGGTGCACGCTACGCTGCCGCCAAACTCGGCCGACTCACAGGCCGGGCTCGCTCCCCTCCCGCCGAAACGAGAGCACGACCCTCGTCGTCCGCGCGGTCGAATGCACGTTCCACTTGGTTAGCACCTACTTCAGGTTCCTTCGGCATGAAGTTGCCTGCCTCACTGCCCTTGCTGGCTGTGTCATGTGCATGCGGTTCGTCGTCAGCTTCACGATCTGCTTTAATGACCACGCAATTCACTGGCTCGTCGAGTGTTTCATCTACATGCTCGTCTCCTTCGGCAATTTTGTCAAGGCTATCACCATCAGCGATGTTCACCTTGGTGGCCTTCAACCCCTTGTCGTTTGCACGAGTGTTCGGGGCAAGCATGGCCTCGTTGCCGAAACCGAGCTCCACGGCCAGCGACCGACTTTTTCCATCGCCTTGCCGAGCGGCCGCGACGGGAGTCTTGCGCTGTTGTCCATGCTTTAGATATGTTAGCGTTCCGCCCGTTGGCGACACCGGGCGGGTACCTCCCTCTCTAGCCGTCGCCTCTCGGCGCGACTTCGCGAGGTGGGCGCCGGGCGCTAATGTCTCGCGACGCTCCTTAGATCTCAAGAGTGTGTGTTCATTGGAGCGGCCGGGGTTGGTGCTTGGAGAACGCCCCAAGACCGCGGAGAGTCCGGTCCCAAGGCCGGCCATCCTTGTGGCAAGGCCTTTCTTCGGCTCTCTCCCTCTCCAACCTCCTCCTCCAACCCCCTCTCCCCTCTTCCCTTTTTTTTTTTTTTTAACAAGGTGGAGGACACACGATTGGACTATGTATGCCTCGCTTTAAACCCGTGGTGGACTGAGGTGGTTGAAAGCCAAACCTCCTTGACCCTTTTTTTTTTTTTTTTAACAAGGTGGAGGACACACGATTGGACTATGTATGCCTCGCTTTAAACCCGTGGTGGACTGAGGTGGTTGAAAGCCAAACCTCCTTGACCCTTTTTTTTTTTGCAAAAAGGGGGAGGACAGGGAATGTTAAACAAGAGCAGCTGTCTGATTCAAGTCATAGATTTGCAGGTTGGAGACAGAATTGGAATCCAGAGTAGAAATTGCAAGGTAGAAATCACTTTTTGCAAAATAGCCACAGAATGACAGTAAAATGGTGAAAAAAATGGCTTTAACTAGTAGTGGCCGATTTTACGGACCTAACAAAAAAACGGCGCAAGAAACGGAGGACCGGAGGCCAAGTTATGGCTCTCCCTATTCCTTTCTGCTTGGAGAAACCGGGACAGACGGGTCCCTTGTTCTTCTTGGATTGGGCGCCCGCCAAAAAAAATGTTGAAGACTCCTGGCTCGCCCCTTGTATCTCCACTGTTGCTGTAACATGAGGTTGATGTGGCAGCTTGCTGGTCCAGTAGCCCTTTGTGAGAGTAATGCAGTGAGGAAGTAGGTTGGGTTGGTGGAGGTGGGGTGTGCGCGCATGGAGGTGGTGGAGTATTGGCACCTCTGGGCGGCGTTCCACCAGCACCACCACGAGGTCACCTGCTGCTCGTCGACTAAGTCACCACTCCTCGTGCTGTGTGAGGGTTCTCACGATGGAGTGGAGACAAGAGCGATGTCAGCGGGTCGACCTAGCTCTGATGCAAAAGTAAAGCGAATGCTCAAACTTGCGTCGAAAGGCCTCGACGAGCTTGGAAAAGTTTGCGTTGTAAAACTGAATGACCGTCCTCCTCGTCGGAGTTGTCTTTTCCTTGCCCGAGTTGTCATGGCTCGCCACACCTTTCAAAACTACGTTGATGTTTCTTTATCAAGTTATGATTTGTTTATTATTTGTAATTATTTATGTATTCCGTTAGAAAGAACGGTGGAAACTTCGTGACCGTGTTTTCTGTCGAGATAGTCGTTTGGATTCGATTTCCACTACTTCCTTCACGCGCTTGCGTCAAGCGCGTGATGTGACCTCAGGGTGTCTGTCGTAGAATAGTGTCCGAAAGACTTTTGCAATCAGGTAATGATTGCGACAGTCTTTCTTGATTGTAAATCTTAGGTTCTCTTTTCTAAAAGCTATTTGTGTCACACAAAGGGATCGCATCTAGACTTCAATACACAAAGATTGCGGCAAAGCGAACTTCTACATATCCCCATTCTAAAGATTGTCCAAACATGACCAATATGCGGAGAATAAAACAATGAGATACCACAAGCTTTTCAAAATATATCAGGACATACCCATTTCTAAACCGCTTACTAGGTCGCACCAACTATTTTCAATGCATCTTCATCTTGCCCCAAATCTTGTTGGCAACTTGGTTGATGACTTAGCAGGTTCTCATCATCCATACAATAGAAACTGTAAGATCAAAACAAGAACAGTACATTATTGTCAAATCAAGCACAGAATAACTACCTACACATGGCTTTGACAACTACATCACAAATTTTGATGAAAATTTCATTCCACCAATTGCACTAAACAAAGGATTAATACCAAGAAAAATCCATAGAAACAAAATAAATTCGTGGTTCAAGTTAGTAATGGTGTGACCACAAAGCATGATCTCACTGAAAATCAAGAAATTGACGGCTAACTTGACAAAAAAATCATTCATGGGCTGACCATACTCATTGTGTCAAGATGAAGGTACAGAACGAATACATGAATTTACATAACAAGTGATGATTTGAGGAACTTGGACCGTCAAAATATTTGAAAGGAATAATCTATGTACTCAAATGGCAAGAATACAAATGCAAAAAACACAAAAAAAAGTCATTCCTTGTTATCTAATTCATCGCTAGTTTCTAGGTTTATTTCAAGAACTTTGCTTGGAATTCAGGGGTTTCAACAATATGCAAATTCATCTTTATAGAATTCTAACATCATAGAAAGCAACTTATTACTATCATGATATTATGATAACTCTTTCAAAATTTTGAGAAAGTAGTGGAACTAGTTAGAAACTATAACAGAAAAAATTAAAGGTCCAAGCAGTTGCTGAAATGCCCTTAACAAAGAAATGCTAAAGTTCAAAGGCCGATGTATGGCACTCTATTCCCCTAGAATTCCCTCAATGAGTTTCACAGACTCGAGTTTGACACGAGCGTGAAAATTCTCCCTTTTACTTGTAACATCTAGACACATTGTGAGACGTAAGTTGATATTCATTAACATATCCATAGACACAGAGCCAGAAGGTTTTCGTGAGGCTCACAACTCATGTTCAAATGTCATTAGTTGGCCAAATAACAACAAAATCCATCACTTTTTAGACATTAGTGTCCTAGAACATTTTAGTTAAAACATGTGTCATTGTGAACTTCCATAGGTAGAAGTAAAGGCACATCTTGGTCAGGATAGTTCTTTCTTGAGTCTAGATATGATTTTACCTCGCTTTTGAGGAGCACCGGATGGATAACAATGTGACAAATCATGTAAAGCTTTGAAACATTATTGCACAGATCTCTTCAACCGTGAAACAAAAGCAACATCAGAAGATTAAGATTTGTTTAATCTTATCCTCACAAGTAAAAAAAACTTTCAAACTACAAATGATGCCATCAAGGACGTGGAATATTTTTTCCATTTGATTCTTGTTAACCGCTTACTTCATTTCCTCTTTGATGTGTCTTACCACGGTCCTTTTTCTAATCATTATTGTTTGGGGGAAAAACCGATGGTTGGGTTGACTCTCCTTATGATGTTCACACACAACCCGTACTAAAAGTTGTTTTGAATTTTGGCTTTCATCATGTTCAACAACAATTATTTTGTATGTTCTTAGAAGCAATCAATACTAGTGTGCCCACCAAGATGTATGCTTGTTCAAATAGCATGTGCCCATGTTTTTCATTGAGAGGCACCACAAAAATGCAAGTAATTGGAAGAGGTTCTTTTAAATGATAACATTTTCCATTTGCCCATCTAACCTTTCATATCATTTCACAAAACACTTCTTGAGTATTAGGTTGCATTTGAAGAGAACCATGCACATAAAGGCCATAAGATATCAACATCAACAAATTTGATTTTTCAAGGAAGTTAGATGATTTTGTACTCTTGTTTATGTTGATGAAATCATGTATGAATTCTTATCAAATCATTCAAGCGCATGCTTGTGATAACTAAAATCACATCTTAGACTATCTAAGTACCATAAAAATTTTATCAATTCGTGTATAAACGGAAAAAAAAATCTTTATCAAACACCATGGAAACACGCTCTCATCGACAAAACTCTCCTGAACGATCCTAGGAGATTTTCTCTACCTTAAATTCATTTCTGGATATTGACTCCGAGTACTTGATTTGTTGTCTCAGTACCACTCAATAATGTTTTAACTAAGATGAAAAAAAAGCTTTGGCACCATTACCAACACCGTTTGAGATCAATAAAAGATCACTAATAAGCTGAAAAAAAACACCAGCACCTCAAAATTGTGCTGGCCAAAAAACGATTATCCCTAGTTCTTTCCATTCCATCATGATGTGTGAATTGATAATGGTGACCTAGTTCTCACTTGAGAATTCATATGAAGAATTTCTCTTTATCAATGATTTTGAGGTCTTCGAAGATGTCCATTGCGTTCCTTAGATGTATGGTTGAAGGCCGATATTTTATGAAGATGCTTCAAAAGATACCTTTTGTTTTATTGCCAAAACATGTTCTATATAGCCATCTTCAATGTTTTGGGAATCTTTCACTGTAAATTTCATAACCGTGAATGCAAAGTTTACGTGAAAAATGTTGAACCACCATGTTTCACATACTTCTTTGATGTTATCACGTTAGAAAAGGATCTTTGTAGGTCATGTTTGATGAAAAAACGAGAGTAATGGAATCAGTCGCAAACATTTGCAACTTGTGGAAACTGGTGGTGATTAATCATGGTGATGTTGTTCAAAGCCATGTTATTCAGCAAGTTTCATATTTCATGCCTCCTTTCAAACCAATGAGACTAGTGCAACGTATGGTGACATTGATGACATGGTTAGCCCCTTTGTTATCAACTCTCATGAGGTTATTGTGTTCCTCATCAATGATTGAAAGGTAAGTTACGTATCGAATAGTTTTCTGGGTTGAGATTCATATCATGATCATCATTTTAAAATAAAGGTAACTCTCAATCTCGATCATTAGGAGAAGGTCCTTCAAATTCATTCTATAAAATGTTAGCTCCTTTGTTTTTTGCGTTGAGGCTAATGATGCTCCCTAAAATGAGAGCCTATTTTTTTACATATGCATCTTATACTTCTACTGCTTTTAATGATTGTGTTGCTCACAACCCACCCCCCCCCCCATGCTCTAATACTAGGTAGAAAGGTCTAGGGAATATAAGCTCATTCACAAACTAGCATGGAATATTTGTGTGAGTGGCGTGTACAAGCCACAAAATATTTGGCTCATTCTAGAATGAAGAATGTAAAGAACAAGGAGAGGTAACAAATGAGCCACTCATTGGCTTATGTACGGGTAGCGAGAGCTAGCCCACTGGACCACGTCACCCCTAGTGAGCCCAAACGTGCCAGTAGGGAGACCAAAAGGCACAAACGACATCAACAAAAACTTTGGTCTCCTTGAGGAATGCAAACAACTCACCAAGTGACCGGGTCTCGACCACCATGACTAAATGAGTTATGTATGAAAGTGACTGAAAAGCCTGAAGGCCTTGAAAAGAGGAGCTCACATAAGAAGAATGAGTGCTTACTACTTGCCAAAATTAGACTCTTGCGGTCTGAACTGAGCAGATTGTATTGTGATTTTTTCTTACAATCTTTTGTACTCTCCACTTGGCCATTTGGGCTTGCCCAACGTGAGCTTCATGTTGAAGTTCTGCCTCATCATACGCAAAACCATCTCAACAAGGTTTTGATTGCTAAATTTTAACTTTTGTAGCCTCCCCCATACTACATCAAATAACTAATGTGTTTCCAAGGTTTGCTCAATGAGAATGAGGTTTCTCTTTTGACCACTTGTATTAGTGTAAACAAAATAACGGATCAAATCCATGCATTCATTTTGGCCAATGTATAAAACATGGATAAAAATGTTTCTTTCCACTAATTAGACATGTTCTCAGTACCATTACACTTGTTAGAGACTTGGTGTTTGTGTAAGGGATTCCCATGAACAAGAAATCTATAATTGTTTATGGATTATTTATTTAGAAAACGTCCTAGGTTTTGTCTGAAGTGATTATTCCTTAACCACATTGTTGCTTGTCAGATTGTAAGGAACCTCTCCTCAAAAAATTGTTTCCACCCTTTTACACCATTTGTAGCCTTTCTTCTCAAATCAAAGAAAAACTAGAACTAGTTTCCCTTGTACCACTTGTCCAATTCCTTGTTTGGTCATTCAAGCTATACATGCTTGAGATTCATGACAATGAATGATGATTTTGTATGTTTTTCCCATGTATCATCTTTTTCATGTAGTTTTCCCATTCAACATCATAGAAATACTCAACAAATTTGCAAAAGAATCTCAAATTTTCACATAGATTCGATTTGTCAAAGTAATTGCAAATTGCTTTCTAAACTTCATACAATTAGACAGATTCATACTTTCCTTCATTAATGGCCATGTTTCATCCTAAGGAAAAACAACATGTTTTGACTTCAACCACCATGTGACCAAGTACATTTTAGGAATTTTGAGGGATTGGATTCCTCTATATGAGAGGAATGATTGCTTTTATCCACATTCTCATGTGTTAATCTATTTTGTGGATGTTTTTTCTTGATACACATCGATTGATTGTGGAATGACATAAGGTAGACCATTTCATAGTAGAGACAAAGCTCATTCATGAAATGTTCTCAACCAAAAATAATCTTGTAAACACTACTCCTTGATAATCATCAAAAAGACTTTTGGAGCTGATACCATGCATTTGACTGGTTATGTATTTCTCAAAAACAGAAAAGGAATGGACAAGTAAAGTTGTTCTTGTTTTCTTGTGTAAACATTTTATTGCACGTTGAAATAATATTTCTGTGAATGCTAGGGGTTCAGCATGTGGGGGAGGTCACTGTTGTTGATTGGGCTTCACAAGTGTACTGATTTTGATCTTCAAATGTGATTAGATAATTCATGTCATTCCATGCTCAAGCAATCTCACAAGACTAGTTTTCTACATCTTCATTAAGTAATTTTTTTTTATGTATTTGTTCAAATGAGATAGTGGCCAAAATTCATGTTATGGAATGGTGTACAAATGTGCAAGATGATGGTAAGAGACGAAAAAAAAAAGAAAACAATTGCCAAATTGTGCACTTAGTGGACTGATGCAAATCAATCAAAGAATGATTTTGTCGAAAGGGACATTACCCCTTCTTTGGAATTCTACTTTTAAGCCTAAATCAACGTTACCCTTGTGCACAATAGTTGTAATTTTGAAATAGCTTTCCCTTTGAGTAAGGTTTGAGAAGCACACACCAAAGCCAATCTTGTTGAGAGGGTTGTGAAAGTGTCACTGGTAGATTTGAGACGATTCAATTTGCCTAACAAGTGACCCCAACAAAGAAGTTATCTTGTATTAGCAATGAAAAGGTTTGTAAAACAAATTTTGGTCTCATGCTTTGTATTTATGTGGAAATTGGTTGCCTTGTCTTTTGTTTGTGTAAAGTTATTGTCTTCAACATCTTTCAAAGTTTATCTCTTTACCGTGCCTTGGGTCGAACCTAGCATGTGGAAATTGTGATAAAGGCATTGATTCACATGTGTATTTTTACATTTCATGTTGTCAATTGCCTTGAGGAGCCTTGGTATGCGGGTCAGCCGGGCTAAGCGATAGCTAGCCCTTTACTTCCATCTTTGAAGTTGAAGATGTTTATCAACGGGCTCTTAAGGGTAGCGAGTCGGGCCTCTCGATAGAACAATCATTTTGTGTTTTTGTGGAACTCAAAAACTTGATTTCTTGTTTGTGTGGAATGGCTAGAGGTAGAACTTCATTTATGTAGAAATTTAAACTATCTTCTCATAACCTTTTAAGTGTTTGTACGGTACTTCGAAAATCTTTAAGCATTGTATTGCGTAAGTTGAGAGATTTTTTAGTAGATTATAATGTGATAAAGGTAAAGGAAATGAGGTGTGGATCCCTATTTTGTTTTTTTATGTTTTGTTGGAGGAAAAACATATCATGGCTTGCAAAGGGATTTCAATGAATAAGGTTTTCGACCTATGGTTTGATGGGGATGGTGGGTGGGATTTAAATCCACATTGATGGAACCAAATCTTTTTGAGGAAGGATTTCATGGATGAAACTCATCACAGATAACATTTTATGACTGTGTAGTTTAGGAGATTGAGGTCAGTGAACTCTCTCCTTGAACAAGTATCCAACGTAAGTGATGAAATAGTATCTTCTTCTCTCTCCTGTGCAGTGCACAAGTATGTAAGAAGGAAACATGCTATAGTTTTGATGGACATATAAGGTGGTGGAAAAGCAAAACTTAATCTTCTTCTCAGTCTATGGTTTTGGAAAATCATTGAACTTACATGTGTGATGCGGGCATTTTGGGTAGTACAACCAACATAGTCGCTTTTCTTTGGAGGTTGGAGTAAACAAGATGTGCATAGAGGGAAAGAACCGTAGATTCTCCATTTGTTTTAGATATTCAACATATGAAGAAAACTTTCTTAATTCTAATGTAAAAAAAATTGATGCCGGTTGATTGACAAGATGGTCATGCATGAAGACATAAGAAGAGGGATACAAAACTATTGACTATTAGAGGTAATGCAAGTAGTTACAACCAACTTTTTGAAAGTGCATGGTTGATCATACATAGAAGGTTCTATTAGAAGGGCGAAGTAGTCATTGAAGTATGTGTTTTTCTGTGATCGTTTGAAATCAGTGTGCTTTTGTGTTAATTTGTAGATATCTTGATATCGAATATGATAGGAAAGGAAGAGGGATTCAGTAAAAAAAAATTGTATGGAGCTTGAAATAGATAGTGGGTCCACCCATGAAAGGTGAGCAAGTATGTTAAACGATTTGTCATGCCAGAGGAGTGGGGGTAGTATTTTTGGTTTTACATTAAAAAAGGCTCCAAGATAACGAAGACCTTCATTCAATTAGTGTTGTGAAAGTATGGGCAAGAGTCGGAAAACTTTCAAAAAGTGGTCACCAAAAGGTTAGGATAACAAATCTTGCTTGAGGAGTCTCATAAGGAAGGGCGGTTGAAGGAGGGGTTGCACTCATTTGGAATGGAGTGCCTTGATTTTGAGCATGAAGTGAACATGTGCCCGTACATAATCTTATGGTTAGGTTATATCAGTAGCCACTAAAATTAACTTGAGTGATATAGTCACATTGTGTTTATGTGAGAGTTGAAATGAAAGGAATAAAGTAAAGGCATGTAGGAGGATTTGTTGAGATTAGGGAAGGAAGGGATGATATGAATGTGATTAAGGCATTTGGGTTGGAGATATGAGTTTTCCTTAGAGAATCTGGCATTGACCATATGATGTACCTTATTTCACTTCGTAATGTCATGGATGAGTTGTTGGATCAGTGACTTTCTTGTGTGTAGTGGATCATTCATTAGATATCATTGAATTCGTGGCAATTGTTCAAATTGATTTAGACCAAGACACGGAAATGGAGGTTGGACTTAAAGGGGATCCAAAGAACCAGGGGCTAAAGGTAGGGCATATCCCGATTTCCCCATGTTGGCATGGAAGATGATAATAGTTGTATTTTTGAGTGGCTTCTGTAGCATGAGAGAAAAGATGATGGCATGATTGCATAGCCGGCAATGTTCTTGATTTGTTTTACAACATGCATCCTTCTAGAAGTTCATGGGAGAGTGTATTTGTAACAACTTCATATCCACAGATGAATAGAAGAGGAGTTAGAGGGTAGCCCTATCCAATTGCGAACTCATAGGGGATGAGTCCTAAGATTTTTCAAATTCAATGAAGGAGATGCATGTGTCAGTTTTGGTGGTAAAGGATTCATGCTTAAAATCAATGACATAATAGATTATGGTTTGGATGGAACGGCCCTAGATATGTCTTGATTGATCATAGTGGATGACATGAGCTATTGCAAGGCCTTAAAGATTAGCAAACAAATTTGCTAGAATCGCTTTGTATTTATTTAGCACTGAGATGTATCTTGGCTCTTCTCTTTAGAAAGGTGAGTGTTTTCATGGACTAAGTAAGGTCCATGTCGGAAGTGGGATGAGACTCATAACAAAAGGTAATGTCTACAAGTTGCATGATTTAAGGAAGGATGATGGAGGAGTATGTGGGTATAAGGCTACGATGGTCAATTTTCCTTCGTAAATACTTGAAGAAAAATTGTTGGTTGATTCATGGAGGACAATTTGTATAACGGGAGGGCCGGTTCGACCCTCCCTCCTCGCTGAAGCGAGGGGTGGTTGCGCACCACCCCTTGCGTCAGCGAGGGCTGGCCGGCGGCCAGCACTTTGCAGGCCGCTGACCAACTCGCTACCGGCCGGCTGGACGGCCGGCGGCTGGCCAAGAGACCGGTCGGCCACCGGCCGGCCAGATGCCAGCCACCGTTTGCCACCTCAGCCCGATCGGCGGCTGAGGGGCCACAAGGGCCTCGAGGGCGAGGCCTTGTGGCCTCGTGCCCTTGCCCCCCCTCACCCTCCTTGCAAACGAGCAAGAGAGGACAAGGGATAGGGGGAGCGAGGGTGAGGTCAAGAAAGCTAGCGCAAAATTGGCAGCGTGACTCGCACACAACGATTTTGTGTCAGAACGGCAAAATGAAAACCGAAGTTTGTTTCCGAAGAACTTTGACATAAAACAAATGGAATAACTCGTACGAACACACGAGTTTGAGGCAAAAACCCCCGGTTTGGGACCCAAAACTAGGGGTTTGGTTAAAAACGGAAATGGGCTTCTGAAGACTCAAAACATTTGAGTCTCCCTGCTCTGGGTCATTGATGACGATTGCCCCTGAGTCTTGCAAAGGGGGTAAGCCCCTAACGGACTAAGAACGCCATTCTGCAAACTCTAACGACGACTTTAGAGCAGGAGCTGGAGATTCGATCCGTTACAGTGGTTTTCTGAGCCAAATGACCCTTGCGACTAAGGGTTTGACGAAAACAGTGGCTACATTAGTGGTCGGCATCCAGTGGTACCCTCTTCATTGGTGAAGAGTGGGAGTATAGGATGGCAGGTTCCTTCCGCTCAAGTGTTTGCCGAGCGCATCGAAATCCTTCTAATAGGAGGCGTACGTTCACCTTCAAGTAGCTCGGCAACGACAAAAGGCATATTCCGACAAAGGTTGCCGGGAGATCCCATTTGACATCGGTGACAAAGTGTTGCTTTGCACTGAAAACCTTCGGCTGAAGTCGCCAAAGGCAATAAAACTTCTATGAAAGTGGATTGGGCTATTTCTCATTGTGGCACGCATCGGGCGAGTGGCATGCCGATTGCTACTTCCGCCAAGTATGAACATATACGACGTGCTTTATGTGAGCCTGTTAGCTCCATACACGGCAGAAGAAACCGTTCAGCCACCACCAGCGGTCCTGGCTGCCGACGGAGAATACGAGGTCCTGCGCCTACTCCAACACCAAGAACGTACTCTTCGATCGCGCGTTGTTAGGGAGTACCTCGTTCATTGGGCCGGTTGTGGACACGAACATGATTCATGGGAGCCCCAATCTCGGTTGTCCACAGGGGTGGTCAACGAGTACTGGAACAAGCTTGCAGCTCGCACAGATCGACGCGTGGTAGGAGGTACCACCTGAACGCAGAAAAAGTGAATAACATTTTCACAGAGCAGCATTCATGGACAGCAACGATAGGAGGTCGGGGACGCCCAACATGGTTTTTCGCGCGGACGCTCCGGCCTAAAGGGGGAGGCCGCTAGCCGTGCTAACCTATAAGCTTTAGCTTAGGTCTAAGTACCATGCACGTGTTCATATTAAGCTAGTGATTGAAATTATTGACTTTCTTTTACAATGTTGATGACCTACTGACGGACAATCCTTCTTGTTGTTAATGAGCAACAATCCTACGGTTCATAGTAAGTGGGGAGGAATGTAACGGGATGGCCCGTTTGGCCCTCCCTCCTTGCTAAAGCGAGGGGTGGTTGCGCACCACCCCTGGCGTCAGCGAGGGCTGGCCGGTGGCCAGCACTTCGCTGGCCGCCGGCCAGCTCGCTGCCGGCTGGCTGGACGGCCCACGGTTGGCCAAGCTACCGGCCCGCCGCCAGCCGCCGATTGCGGCGTCTGCCAGATCGACCGCTGAGGGGCCACGAGGGCCTGGAGGGCGAGGCCTCGTGGCCTCGTGCCCTTGCCCCCCCTCGCCCTCCTTGCAAAGGAGCAAGAGAGGACGAGGGATAGGGGGAGCGTGGGTGAGGTCGAGAAAGCTAGGGTGAAATTGTTAGCGTGCCTCGCACGCAAAGATTTCGCGTTAGAATGGCAAAATGGAAATCGAAGTTCGTTAACGACGAACTTTGACATAAATAAACGGAATAACTCGTACGAACACACGAGTTTGAGGTAAAAACCCCTGATTTGGGTCCCAAAACCAGGGGTTTGGTTAAAAACGGAAATGGGCCTCCGGAGACTCGAAGTATTTGAGTCTCCCTATTGTGGGTCGTTGATGACGATTGCCCCTCAGTCTTGCGAAGGGGGTAAACCCGGGACGTGGACTGAGAACGCCATTCTGCGAACTCCGACGACGATTTGAGAGCAGGAGCTGGATACTTGGCCTGTTACAATTTGGTTTGTTTGGAATATGCTTTGATAGTAAGGGCCCCATGTGGACATTTTTTTAATGTCTCACAAATACGTTTTGATTTGAAGAAAGAATTTCAGCATTATTTTCTTCTTGAAAGCGTTCCTTCAAGCAGTTCGCGTTAGGAAGCTATGGTCATGTAGGTGTCTGCGGTTGAGCTCGAAGTGTCAGGAGTACCCTTAGGCTTTGGTGAGTGGGTTTGTATTGCCACGTGTGGTTGTCTGCATGTTTTTCTGATCGTTAAGTGAAGGCTTCTTTGTGCTATTCTCCATCAGAGAAATTCGCCTCAGCTTCGCGCTTCATGTCGGCTTCCGATTTTCACCCTTCACATATCTCCTGCCTTGCTATCGATAGCGGCCACCTCATTGTCGTACAGTTTTCTCGTTATCATTGTACAATCCTTAACGATTGGCTCCTCTTTTGCGCCAGCCAACCACATCTCTTAAGAAAAGATCTGTCTTTATGCGGGCGCTCCAGCAATCATTGCCCTCATTACCCAGCTGTCGAAATCGTTTACTGTTGCAACGAATGCTAAAAATCGCATCGTTTACCCAACCGGCAGCACATCGAAGTCAGTACCTCAGGATTGACACGTGGAAGGTAAACAGCTTGGGCTGCAGCTGCTACCGCTTACGGGTGCAGTCGACGTAGCCGCAGCAGAGCAGCACTTCAGCATGCGGGCCTTACACAAGCGCAAGCGCAGCAATAAGTCGAGTTGAGCTTCAAGACGGTGTTTGGAGAAGCGTGTCAGCAGCAGGATTAAGTGAAGCCGTTCCTGTCTGATCCTCTGTACGTCTGTCCCCAGACTCGAGCCTCTTCTACGCCATGGCATCCACCATGGACTCGCACAGGCCGTCGTCTTTGATAGATGAGGTGGAGCTGCTTCTTTTGGAGAGTCGGCTGCAGCTTCTGCAAAGCCAGCGGCAGCTCTGCGCAGCGCGCTGTCAGCGCTTCACCAGCCAGCTCTAGGCCGCCCTCCGCCGCAGCAGCCGTACCTCAGCGTCAGCAGCCGTTGACGAAGCTGAGCAGGATGAGGCGGACGATGAGTGGGGTGCCGTGCTGCGCGGCATTCCTCGCCGTCCATCTCGCGCCAGTCTGTCCGACACTGCGCCATCCTCCCCCTCCTCCCACAGGCACAAGCGCCGAGTGCACCGCACACGCAGGGTTTCCACCGGCTGCCGCCCCGTCGACCTCTACTACTCCACCTGAGTCACTGTGGCAGTGTGGTTGGCTGTGGCTCTTCCACCGCGCACGTGTGTGTGTGCGTGTGTGAGAGTTGCGCCGCCTCATCCCTTCCGCACATCCCCCTCCGGAGCCTTCAGAGCTCCAACGGCCCTGTGAAACAAACACCGCGCCAGTATGACGTCCTCCCGAACGACCAATGACGCGCTTGGCGCTTCCTCCCATACGACGGCAAATGGAACGCAGCGCGTTCAGCGGCGAGTGACAGCGCACTTGCGCAACCATCTGGCGACAGAGACCCATCGCATGGCACAGCATCGGAGCTGCCGCCGTGCCCTGTTTGAGCACAGCGACAACGCCGACGCAACACCACGAGGAGAAGCAGAAGCAAAGGCAGCTACCCAAAGTAGCTTGCTCGGCGAACTACGTTGCAGATGTTGTATGGACAGTCAAAGAGAGATCTACTTTTGCGTCGGAAGACAAATCCGACAAAGACAGCTACCCAAAGTAGCCTCTTTGGCGAACTCCGTACTATTGGAGATGCAAGTAGGAAGAGTTGGATCTATGACATTCAAAGCTATGTCCCACAAGGCTCTAAAAGATCTGAAAGTTTTCAATCACGTTTACAATCTCATTCCCTCCCTCCACTCGAATCTCTTTGCCCTCTCTTCCTCCTCTCTCTCTTCCTCCCAATTCTTAACCTTTCACCATCCCTTCTTCAACTCTGTCTGACTGTCTCTCTTTCCCTTGCTTTGTCCTTGTCCCTGTCACTGTATGTCACAGTCCCTGTCCCTCGCACCTCACCCCCCCTCCCCAATCTCTCTCCCTCCCTCACTCCCTCACTCCCTCCCTCCCTCAATCCCTCCCCCTCTCCCTCACTCCTTTCCTCCCTCCCTCCCTCCCTCCCTCAATCTCTCCCTCCCTCCTCCCTCCCTCCCTCCTCCCTCCCTCCCTCCCTCCCTCCCTCCCTCTCTCTCTCTCTCTCTCTCTATCTCTCTCTCTCTCCCCCTCTCCTGCTCCCGCTCCCTCTCCATCTCCCTTCCCCCCCTCCTCCCACCCTCCCTCTTTCCCACACGCCCTGTCCACCTACCTATCCTTATCCTGCTTCCTTTCCCTCTTCCCCTCCCTCTCTCTCATCCTCTCCCTCTCCCCCTTTCCCCTTTTTTGTCTCGCTCTCCCTCCCTCCCTCTCTCCCTCCCTCTCCACTCGCTCTCTTCTCCCTCTCCCTCTTGTTGGTATGTGTCCCACAGATCTGCTGTGACCTCTGGCCTCGCTGCACACTCACCGCACTGACGCAGGTGATTGATGCTCGAGTGACACTGGCGTTGACGTCACCACTCGTGTGGTGCCGGCTCGTGATTATGCACATGCCGACCATCCAGAGCCACACTCACAGGACTTGCGTCGGAGTTACCTCTAGCACGTGCCTCCATAACCTGTTTTATCGTTGACACTAGGATTCCTTGTGTGACTGGGATGCATGTCCGGGTTTGTTTTCCGGTTTTGATAGGTTGCATGCGTGCAGGTTATTGAGTGGTTGAGATTCGGGTTCAGGTATCACGTGGCGTGGGTGCGAGCGAGGCTGGGCTCACCGTCCGCCCGCTCGTCACCCCGCTGCCCGCTGCTTGCTCGCACCGAACCCCTCTGCAGCTCGTGACTCGCCACTTGTTCCTCGTTCCTTGAACGAAACCTGATTCATGGCTTCCTGCCTCTCTTGGTGCTCCATGCGTCCGTGTCTCACTCTCCCTCACCCACACTAGTCTCGACTTCCCACTGGTATCAGAGCAGTGTGAGGGAAGGAGCCACACTCGCGAGTGAGCGAGGAATTCGGGTCGTGGGGTGACAGCTTGCCGCCGCTCCCAAGCTTTCGCCGCCCTTTCGCGTCACTGGCTGCAATCTCGCAGCCGACGCCCTCCTCTAGCCCCCATTGTTCTCACGAGTACGTGGGTACTCTCCTTTGCAGCTGCTTCTTCGTAGCGGCGACTGCCACTAGCGCATTCTGCGTCAGTCCGCACCAGCAATCTGCTCCCGTCCGCTGTGGCATATCCCCCGTCAACAGCGTAGTAGGAACTACACGGTGCCAACGGGAACACCCGCAACAGTTGCTGCTGCGGCGGCCGCAGGGCTGCAGCTTGCGAGTGACTGCAGCCGCACTTGCCACCAACCGCCGCAACAGCGGCGGCAGCAGCAAGAGCAGGAGCAACGGCCGTTCCCGTAGGGTTGCCACTGCAGCCACACCCTGCCATTTGCACCCGCAATCAACCTCTGTGGCTGCGGCAACGGCAGCAGCTGCAGCGGCACGAGCCTCAGGGTTGCGGCACCAGCCACAGTCCGCCACACCCGCCACCACCTGCTACAGCGTAGACAGCTGCAGCGACAACGATTGCAGCAGTAGTGGCCGCAGGACTGGCCCCTACACAGCCATAGCTCTGACTGTGGCTACATTGACGTCCATCGCTAGCGTAGTTGCAATGTCAACAACCCCCGCCGCTGCACCCTCAGATCTAGCAGTAGCATGAGCACCGTCGGCAGCACCCGCATCAGTTGTGCTAGCCGTAGCCACTGCAATCTGGGCAGTGGCAGTCTTGTGGTGGTGGTGCTCCGGCCGCAGCCCCACCCGCACCCATCGTAGCGTTCACAGCTGCGACAGCAGCAACGGCTCCGGCAGTAGCAAGGGCGGTGGTGGTGCTCCGGCAGACACGCTGGCGCAGCGTGACGTCTTCGTTCCGCTGACCCTTGGAGCGGATTGCGAGGGGAGGACGGGGCATCTCCATCCACGTTGTCGCAGAGGGATGAGCGGCGACCGGGCACCTGAGGCTGCCTCAGCACCGTCTGCGCATGCAAGTCGCCAACGTCCGGTAAGTGTCTCTCCCCCCTTTTCTCCCGGGGGGGACCCACAGCCGCACGAGTCGCTAGAGCTGAGCGCCGTTGCCCAGCTCTCCACAACGTTTGCGCAGGATGCATTTAGTCTTCTGAGCACACTGACGCAAACATTGTTCGTTGTCATAGACGCTGCTGCAACTGCGGCCGCTACCTTTGTAGCAGCTGCTAGAACTGTGCGTGCACCTGCTGCTACATCTGCTGGGCGCGCAACAGAGGCCTACACTGAGGTAGTCGTGTTTATTGGCCCCATTGCTGTGGCAGTCGCAGACATAGGCACGCAGGTCTCTACTGCAATGTCTGCCATTGCATCCGCAACTACATCTGCTGCATCTGCTACTACAACAGCTGCATCCTCCATTCGTGCCTCTACCACAGCAGCTATCACCGCCACCGCATCGGCTTCATCTACACCACGCCATCTCGTCACAGCGACCATCTCCATCATCGCCGCATTCACCACCCTAGGCGCAACCTTCGTCACCTGGGCTTTTGCCCTGGTGGTTCCAGCTGCGTCTACAGTTGCTATCCTCTCCTCTGCCACTACAAGTGCTGTTCCTCCTCTCCTTAGGTTCCTCCGGAATACGTCTCCTTCCTTGGCATCTTGACCTGCCCCCTTTCTCTTTGCACTGCGTGCCTGCTCCCTGCCGTTGTCTCTCTTGCGGTGGCTTGCATTGTCTGACTCGGGGTGGGCCGTCTTGCAGCTCTCTCTCCACTCGTCCAAGACACCCCATTTTCCCTACGCCCACTTGGGCTGGGGAAACTTTGCCAAAATCTGTCCGGCAGAGCCCCACGGTCGTCACCATGCCTGGTGACGACCGTGGGGTGACGAGTCCGTCATCGCGTCCCTTCAGCATCAGCAGACCCTCGCTCGCAAGGCTCAGCAGGAGGCTGAAGATTGCCTTAAGCTCGCAGAGGACAACCGTGCCGCATTCGCTGATGAGGTCGCAGCTATAGTGTAGCTTCGCTTGCCCGCTGCGTCTGTCATCCCACTTGCTAGCTCCAATGCTAACGCGTCTTCCACGCACTCTGGCTCTAGCACCTCTGCTGCTACGCACTCTGGCACCCCTGTTGCTGCCCTCTCCTCTCCTGCGCTGCACCAGCACGACTTTTTCTCTCAGCCACCTACCCTCTCCCCTGGTCTTGCCTTCTCTTCCTGGGAGGTGCGCTTCAGCGCGTGGGCTTAGGGGGAACAATTGTGGGAGTCCTACTCTCGGGCTGTCCCTCCCTTTGTACCTGCTGCCTCTGAATCCGCCCCCGCTGTCCGCGCTCTCATGGCCGCTGCCCCTGAATCGCTCATTGATGATGTGGGCACCTTCAATGTTGACCCTGCTGCCCAGCGCCTTGCTGACCCCATTGGCGCATATGCCATGGTGCGTTGTCGTACCACTGTCACTGGCCAAGCCGCCCAAAGCGCACTTACAGTCCAATTCAACACGCTCCTCATGCGTGTTGATGAGACTGCCGACGCCTATTGGGCTCGTGGTCTCAGGCTCCTTCGTGAGCTTGGCGACGCCGCACCTGGCCAGCTCTTTGCCGTTTTGACCATGGTCAACGGCCTTCTTCCCGAGCTGTCCGACCTCCTTCGCGAAATAAACGTTGATGAGCTGTAGTGCCTCGCTTCACAGCCGGTCCCTCCCAAGTCGCCGCCTGGGGTTGGCGCCCATGGGGACTTCACGTCTGAGCGCCTTGGTGCTTGGTGGACTAGTCTGTAAAACAAGCGTCTCCATCGCTCTGCCATCACGGGTGTTGCTGCGCTCACCACTACTGCTGCACCCTCTTCTTTTGCTGCATATTCCTCTGCCCCCACCTCTTCTGCCTCATCGTCTACTGCCTCTGCCCTGGCTTCCCAAGGTCGTGGAAAGGGCAAGGGGAAGGGCAAGGGCAAGGGCAAAGACAAGGGTGCTACTACTTCTTCACATGTGTTGGGCGCAGTCGTCTGTTGGAACTGTGGCTGTGGTGAGCACTCTGCTCGTACTAGCCCAGCTCCTCCGGATGGTCTCCGCCTCGTCCGGGCCATGTGCGCTCACTGGGC
This sequence comes from Penium margaritaceum, assembly GCA_023375785.1. NCBI lineage: Eukaryota > Viridiplantae > Streptophyta > Zygnematophyceae > Desmidiales > Peniaceae > Penium > Penium margaritaceum. Next base: position 37,795 of record SZWC01010940.1, read on the forward strand.
TCGCACCTCCAGCTCCTCCTCTTCTCCCGCACCCTCCAGCTCTAGTGTTCCATCGCGCGCCTTCACCCCTCTCTTAGCTCAGGCTCACTCCACCTCAGGTGTGCCTTCCCCTCCGCCGTCTGGTCCCTACCCCTGGGGCTGCCCACCTCCTTACGGTGCCCCTACGTATGCTGGTCCCCCGTCATCTGCCTACACGGCTCCACTGTGGTTCCCTCCATCAACCGGAGCATGTACTCCAGCTCCATTGGCGTCTATTGCTGGTGGTCGTGGTGATCGGGAGCGCGACCTGGAGCAGTCTCTCCTCCAGCTTCTGCGCCTTCGCGATCAGGGAGGTGAGGGTGTTGCACCGCTGGCCAGAGGTCCTGCATGTCGAATTGACAGTGTCCTCCGTGGGGATCCCCCCTGTCACATCCTGGGTGCCTTGTGTACGTCTGTCCCGTGGATTGAGCGTTGGCAGTCGGACTATCTCCCTCGTTGTCTCTCTCTTTGTGCCTCGATTGCCTCCTCCGTTGGCACTGTTGCGACGTCCAGCGTCCTGTCCCCCGTGCGTGTGTCCAGTGATCTCTGGGTCCTCGACTCCGGTGCGACCCACCACATGACGTCTGTACGTTCATCGTTTGTCTCGTTAGGTCCAGTCGGTTCTGTCCGCTTTGTCCGTATTGGGTCCAGTTAGTTGCTGCCGGTTCAGGGGGTAGGTGTCGTGCGCTTTGTTGGACCGAGTGGTGCCCTGCTCTTGCATGACGTTTTGTACGTGCCTTCACTCGAACTCAACCTGCTGTTTGTGCCATCCATGGATGATGAAGGTATGGACTTCACTACTAGTCATGGTGTTGGCACTGTCTCTCTTCGTTCCCCTCAGCATTTTGTTCTCCGAGGCATGCAGTGTGGCAAACTGTATTGTGTTCCCTTGCACACCCCCTGTGCTCCTCCCATTGGTGTTGCTCTTGCTCACGTCGTACCCTCTCTCGCTCCTGACCTCATCCGTCTCTTGGATCGTTGCCTTGGTCATGTCCACAATGATGCCATTCACAGCATGCTTCGTCTCCAGCCTGCTCTTGGCCTCTCGCCCTCTACCTTCCCTGCCCCTTGTCCTGCTGATTGTCTTGCCTGCACAGAGGAGAAAATGCATCGCTCTCCTTTCTCTCCTTCTGAATCTCACTCCTCACATCCCCTTGATCATGTTCATGCCGACGTCATGGGGCCCCTGTCCCATGACCTCCTTGGTGATGTTGGTCGTTATGTCTTGTGCCTGACCGATGACTTTTCACGCTTTTGTTTGGTCTTTGCCCTTTGACAAAAAAGTGATGTTTGTTCCGTCATTGAGTCGTGGCTTGTTCAGGCTGAGCGTCCCTGTCCACGGTCATTGCATGTAACCGTAGTGACCGTGGCGGTGAATTCCTTGGTCCCACCGCTCGCCTTCTCGAGTCTTGTGGGGTGTGTCTGGAGACTTCTTCTCCATTCACACCCCAACAAAACGGTGTCTCTGAGAGTTGGAACCGGACACTCGCCGACGGTGTCCGCACGCTTCTGTCTGAATCCGGTCTGCCTCCACTCTTTGCGTTTGAGGCGATGTGCTACATGACGTGGGTGTGGAACCGTGTTCCCCACGGCCCCCTGTCCCACACTGTCACCCCCTTTGAGCGTTGGCACGGTCACAAAGCTGATCTTCGTTTGGCTCGGGTCTGGGGTTGTATTGCTTCTGTTTAGCTTTTGAAAGACATGCGTGACAAAAAATTGTCCCCTCGCGGTCGTCTCTGTCTTTTTCTCGGGGTCTCTGTGCAGTCCAAAGCCTGGCGGTTCTGGGACCTTGTCCGCAAGCGTGTCGTTGAGTCGCGAGACGCTTTGTTCTTTGAGTCGGTCTTCCTTCGGGATCTTAATCGCTTGTCTCCCGACTCCTCCCTCCTCCCTCTCTCTCGGCTGAGGGGGGAAGTTGGTCCTGCCGGCCCAGGAGTCCCTGTTGCCGCACCGTAGCTCTCACCCTCGTCTCAGTCCTCGTCGTCCGGACCTGTCCCTACCTTCTCCGCGTCCTCCTCCTTTGACGTCTCTTCCAGTCCCTCTGACATACCATCCTCTCTGGTCACCAACTCTGCCCAGTCTGCCTCATCTTCCGCTGTCCCGTCCAGCCCGGTCACACCTCCCAATGTCCTCGCACCTACGGCCTCTCCCGTCCGGGTGTCTGACCCGCCGCCGAACGTCCCTATGGGCTCTGCTCCTGTCTCTCCCTTCGTCCGGGGTGGGCATCTTTGTGCCCTCCCCAACCGCTCTAGCACCTCCATGACCTCGGCACGCCCTCCTCTGTCGCAGCCTACACCCTCGCCTGCTCTCCCCACCGGCATGGACGCACTGGGCGTGGCTACTGGGATCGTCCATCCCGGTTCTGCCCTCGGCTATACGCTTCTTGCCTCAGAGCATGAGCGGGCCTTGGAAGCTGCTCTCTTCAGCAGTATCGCCGAGTGTCACGCCACGTCGGCCACCACTGCCTTGCCGCCTGAGCTGGTCATGGTGCGTCAAGCCCGCACGGCCTCTGACGCCCAGCAGTGGGAGGCTGCCATGCGTGCCGAGCTCAATGCCCTTGATGAGCATGCACTCTATGAGCTTGTTGATCTACCGCCTGGACGCAAAGCCATCGATGCTCGATGGGTCTTTTGGCGTAGGTACAAGCCCAACGGTGCCCTCGAAAAATACAAGGCACGCCTCACGGCAAAGGGGTTCTCCCAGGTCTCCGGTGTCGACTTCGACGAGACATTTGCACCAGTAGGGCAGTATACCACTGCTAGAGCCCTATTGCGTCTCGTCGCTCATCACGACTGTGAGTTGGAGCACATGGATGTGAACAACACGTTCCTCCATGGGCAGTTGGATGAAGAGATCTACATAGTCCAGCCTCCTGGCTTCTCTGACCGTACTGACTGAGTCTGGTGGCTGCGGAAGGCTCTTTATGGCCTGAAGCAGTCGCCTCGGTGCTGGAACCAAGAGATCACGTCTACTCCTGAGAAAGGCGGTTACAGACGTAGTTCGGTGGATCCCGCTCTCTTTGTGAGTCCGCCCTCTGCCCCGTTCGTCGCTGTTCTTGTCTACGTGGACGACTTGCTGATAGCGTCGACTAGTCAGGTTGCTGTCAAGGCAGTAAAGACGCTTTTGTAGTCTGCGTACAAAATGAAAGACTTGGGACCTGCACGCGTCTTCTTGGGCATGGAGATTGAGCGAGATCGTTCTCGTCGGACACTCCATGTTCACCAGGCTGCATATGTCCGTAGCCTCGGTGAGCGCTTCGCCTCACTACTAGAGTCCACATCCATTGCATCTGCGCCCATGACCCCAGCAGGTCAGAGGCTGCTGAAGACACTGGATGTGTCCAAGATGGGGGAGACAGTCAATGTGATGGACTATCTTTATGTCATCGGGACACTAATGTACCTGGCGACCACGACCAGGACAGATGTTGCATTCTCCGTGAACTTTTTGTCCCAGTTCTCCCAGTCTCCTTGAGCCCGACACATGGAGGTTGCACTACGTGTTTTCAGGTATGCCCTCTCCACTTCCCGGATGGATATACTGACAGCAACTGGGCACACGAAGCTGATGCACGCAGCCCTACCGGTTATGTCTTTCACGTTGGAGGGACCGCAATGTCGTGAAAGAGTGGTAAGCAGGGCTGCGTGGCACGTAGCTCCAGTGAGCCTGAGTATGTTGCTCCAGGTGCAGGAACTTGCGAGAGTGTATGGCTATGTCGCTTGCTACAACAACTGTGTGTCCCGATCCGCTACATCACATTGCGTTGTGACAGCCAAAGCACCAAGGCAATTGCTGAACACGATGGCATGCAGCACACACGCACGGAGCACATCAATGTGGAGCATCATTTTGTGCGTGAGCGTATCATTGCACTTGATGTCCGGGTCATCTGGGTCGATACACGACAACAGCGAGCTGATTTCTTGATGAAGACACTCAACAGTAATGTCTTTAATGCAGCTGTGCATGCTGTTGGGTTGTTGTGTCCACGTGGTGATCCTGGGTGAGTGTTTGTTCCCAATGCGTGTGCAGGCTTGTGTCACTCCTTGTGACACTTGTTCGTGTCTGTGAGCTTTTATCGCTGTGCGTCCGCTGTGGGTCATGGGGGAGTGTTGGTATGTGTCCCACAGATCTGCTGTGACCTCTCGCCTTGCTTCACACTCATCACACTGACGCAGGTGATTGATGCTGGAGTGACACTGGCGTTGACGTTACCACTCGTGTGGTGCCGGCTTGTGATTATGCACATGCCACACTCACAGGACTTGCGTAAGAGTTACCTCTAGCACGTACCTCCATAACCTGTTTTCTCGTTGACACTAGGATTCCTAGTGTGACTGGGATGCATGTCTGGGTTTGTTTTCCGGTTTTGACAAGTTGCATGCGTGCAGGTTATTGAGTGGTTGAGATCCGGGTTCAGTGTTCACGTGGCGTGGGTGCGAGCGAGGCTGGGCTCGCCGTCCGCCTGCTCGTCACCCCGCTGCCCGCTGCTTGCTCGCACCTAACCCCTCTGTAACTCATGACTCGCCACTTGTTCCTCGTTCCCTGAACTAAACCTGATTCATGGCCTCCTGTCTCTCTTGGTGCTCCATGCGTCTGTGTCTCACTCTCCCTCACCCACACTAGTCTCGACGTCCCACATCTCTCCCTCTCCCTCTCACCCTCCCTCTCACTCTCCCTCTTCCTTTCCCTCTCCCTCTCCCTCACTCCCTCCCTCCTTCTCTCCCTTAATCCCTCCCCCTCTTCCTCACTCCCCCCGTCCCTCCCTTAATCCCTCCCTCCCTCCCTCCTGAGAAGATACATGGAAGCTTCCTAGCGATACAGCCGTCGACTAGGTTTCAGTGCCAGGTCAGACAATGACGACAGTCACAAGTTGTGCCCACAACGGCAAGGGATGGGCTAGGACACACTAGGTGTCAGAATGCTTCAATAGCATTTGCAGAGAGGAATGACAAATGACAGGTCCATGGCATAAGTACCTGCCTCAGCGCACGGTGGGTGTCGCACGCGGTAGTGCAAGATCTGTCCGAAAACAAGCCCAAAACCATTGTTTTGGCTGTAACTCTACGCAGATATGTGAGAATGCTACGCCGTCTGAACCTAGACGTGCATGATCACAAGACGGATGCTACAAATGGTCACATGCATGCATCCAACATAAAACGGTGGACACACAATGCAAAAACATGCAATTTGGGCCCACGGCCAGTCCATCGATGAACTCCTACGTGGTGCAGAAAAACTGTAGGAGTTCCTGAGTAGCGTCCACAGTTTGTGGAACGGTCGTCGTTCAGCTCCAAGCTGGTAGTCCGCCACCAGATGACGCACCAGTACCGCTAGGGTCCGCATAAGGGATTTGCACGAATATGGACACGGCCGAGTGGTCACAAAAAACTGTATAGGTCGAGAGGAACATCACAAATCACAACACTCCCCCATGACCCGATGGTATGCATGTCCATACACGTGCAGCACTGAGACAAGTACAAGAACGAGTGCAACGACAGATGTGGCACGGACACAGACACACCTCACACTAAAGCACTCTTAGGAAAGCGGCGAAGCCCAATAGAAGGAATGGCCACCAGGAACTTTTCGTGTGCTAGTGCCTTCCTCAAGAAGTCAGCACGCTGCATGTCAGTGCCAACCCAAATGACGGAGATCACGTGTCGCTCCACCAGATCATGCAGAAAGTGATGCTCAACCGCAATGTGCTTCGTGCGAGCATGGAAGACACCAGAGGTCTCCGCAATGGCAAGAGCACTCTGGTTGTCGCAATGAAGCACAATGGCAGGTACTGACTGACCCAGCTCAAGGAACAGTCGCTACAGCCACACCGCCTTAGCAGCCCCTGCACCCAAAGCATCATACTCTGCCTTGGATGAGCTACGTGCAATGCAGCCTTGCTTCCCGCTGCACCAGGACACAATGGTACCACCGAGCAGGAACACGTAACCGGTGCGACTGCGTCCATCTCGGCTCCAAACCCAGTCGTTGTCAGTGTAGCCGTCAAGGACCACCGAACAGTGCCAGTGAAAGCAGACTCCGAGGTATGGTATGGAGACCATGTACCACACCACTTGCACAGCCGCGTGAAGGGCTCTAGCATGTGGAGCCTACGAGAACTGGGCAAGGAGGTTGATGGCAAAGGCGATGTCTGGACATGTGGTAGTGGCAAGGTACATCAGAGATCCGATGAAACGGAGGTACAAAGTCACATCCGCTCTCTCCCCCAACTGTTTGGGATCTTCCACCTTTAGGGCATCTTGCCTGTAAGGCATGAGAGGTGTAGAAACCGTGGACACTACGCCGAGGGTGCTGAACCGCTCCCCCACAACACGTGCGTATCGGGCCTGACGCAGTAGTAGAGTACGACGTCTGCGGTCTCGCACGATCTCCATGCCAAGAAACACCGTTGCAAGACCAAGGTCCTTCATCTTGTAGGAATTCTAGAGGATAGCCTTGACCTCCTTCACGACCTCTAGTGAAGGAGACGCGATAAAAAGGTCGTTGACACAAACCAAGATGGCGGTGAACCGCTCAGGCGTCCGTTGAATGAAGAGATAGGGATCTGACTTGCTTGTACATATCATGCACGAGTCAGGGTGCCAGTGATCTCCTGGTTCCAACACTGAGGAGAATGCTTGAGGCCGTACAAGGACTTGCACAAGTGCCAGACCTTGTCACCGTCCTCAAAGCCAGGTGGCTGAGCCACGTAAATCTCCTCATCCAGAGAGTCATGGAGGAATGCATTGTTCGCATCCATCTGGTGCAATTCCCAGTCATGCTGAGCCACTACACCGAACAGATCTTGAGCTAAGTTCATGCGGCCGATAGGGGCAAAGGTGTCAGTGTAATTGATGCCTTTAATCTGAGAGTACCCCTTGTCGACCAAGCAAGCCTTGTGGAATTCCAGTGAGCCATCCGGCTTCACCTTCTTGCGAAAGACCCACTTGACATGAATAGTCTTCTTCTTATGTGGAAGGTCGACTAGCTCGTAAACTCCGTGCTCTTCGATGGTGCAAAGCTCATCCTCGCAGGCAACACGCCAAGCGTCGGCATCTTGTGTTGAGAAAGCTTCCTTCAGTGTGCCTGGGTCAGGCGCCAAAGAGGGAGAGATCTGCGTGGCAAGAGCGCACGCCTGAATGCTAGGTCTGACGACCACAAGATCGGCTGCTGCATCACAAGCGATATGAAACTCGCGAGTGACAAGGTCGTGCCCTATAGGGCACGCTACATGTACCCCTGTGTGCTCAGTGTGGACACTCAGGCCTAGGGTCTTTGTGCCGGGATCACCACTCTTGATGCAACGAGTGCAGCGCCAGGGTGCAAGACCAGACACTCGCTGAGCTCCGAAGTCCAATGGTCGAAGACGGCCGCTAGGCTCACGGGAGTAACCTGGGCTCAAGGGGCGCACCTGAGGCTCAGAACCAGGCACGATCGCAGCTGGGGAGGGCTGAGGCAAGGGAGCCGGTGATGCCGTGTGAGGAGATGCATGTGTGGGAAACACGGGACTTAGTGTGACAGTAGGAGTAGGTGAGGCAGGGCCACACACAGAAGCGTGAGTGCTTGCGGACACAGGTACAGTCACAAGAGTACGCATAGGTATAGGATCATGGGTACCTGTGGGGTGCGAGAGAATAGGAGGAGAAGCCGGCGGTGCGGGAGATGTCTTTGGGCCGATAGCGATGATCGCTAGGTCATTAAGAGCCGGAGACTACGAAGTGGAGGAAGCTCGAAAGGACATATCAGCCTGGCAAGAGGTTCTTGCAGGCGCAGACTCCCCCATCCGTGGAGAAACCTCACACGTAGGAACGTGCGTGATGGAGAGCGACGTGGTCGATGTCAGATCACGGTAGGTGAGGGACTAAAAGAAGAGCGCGTCCCGTGACTCAACAATGCGACGACGAGCAGGGTCCCAAAAGCTCCAGGCCTTCGACCGGGGGGAGATGCCTACAAAGGCACACAAGCAACCCCAAGGTGAGACCTTGGACCCCTGCTGGTCCTCGGTGTACCACATAGAAGCCAGTAATCCCTAGACGCATGTGAGGCGCAGGTCAGCACAATGACCAAACCACAGTTCATATGATGTGACGTGGTCCGGAAGGGGACCGTGCGAGAGGTGGTTCCAGAATCAAGTCATGTAGGTGAATCCCTCAAAAGCAAAGGACTCCGAGAGACCACACTGAGACTGCATAGCACGAACCACATCCTCCATGGTGTGGTTCCAACGCTCAGAAACACCGTTCTGCTGAGGAGTAGTAGGAGCAGAGACCTGGTGAAAAATCCTGTGCTCGGTGAAGAAGCTGTCCATCTCGCCAGGAAACTCGCCGCCGCGATCCGAGCGGAAGGTGTGCAGCGTTTGGCGGGACTGACACTCAGCCATCACTAGCTAGAGGCGAACCGTGAGAGCGGCGTCACTTTTCTGGCGAAGGCTGTAGACCCACCGCATCCGGGTGAAGTTGTCAGTCAGGGCTAGGACGTATCGACCCCGATTGGACAGAGACTCAACAAGAAGAGGACCAAGGAGGTCCGGATGGACTAACTCAAGGGGGCGAAGTGCATGAGAGCGGGAGTCGGGGTAGGTGCAATGATGCATCTCACCCTGAGCGTAGAAGAGACTGTCGGTCTTGGGCAGCTTCTCAAAAGAAGCCGCGTCAGGACCGAGGGCAGGCTGTGTCTGAATAAGCTTCAACAGAGTGTCAGAGCCTACATGACATAGATGGGGATGAAGCAATTGCTGGTGCTCAGGACACAGAACGCTAGTGAAAAAGCCACGAACTGAAGGGGAGGGGGAGCAAGGAGCACAAATCCGAGAGACATGATACAGGTTATCCACAACAGAGGCACGAAGAACAACGCTACGAGTGTCAATAGCAGTCACAGTCTTGGAGTCTACAGTATGCTCCACAAAGAGTCCGATCAGTGTGCAGGCACAAACAAAAAGCAAACTGAGCTCAAGGTCAGGCATAAACAACACCTTGGAAAGATACAGGAGGCCAGACGGACCATCAAAACACACGACCCCAACACCCTGGACTGGCAAGGATTGACCAAAGCCTGTGCGAACGGAACAAACAGACGCAACAGGGCCGAGAACAACGAAGTCACTACGACGACAGATCATGTGATGAGTGGCACTAGAATCGATGATCCAAGTGCCACCAGAATCACGATTGGAGGACGCCACTATACAACGGGCAACAGAACACTCGGCTTTGGATGGACGTTGGACGACAGGTAGGGAGAAATGACAAAGAGCACAAAGGTGAGACTCATGAATCCAATCGGTACAGTCAAGCCCATCGTCATCACATGCCGACTGGACCCCCCCACACGAGTCATCCCGAGCCACAAGAACAGACGGACAGACAGGCTGTGAACCACCCGGCTGTGACAACACACTCGCACGTCCCTGAATGTGAAGTGCCAGAAGGTGGCGGAGCTCGGCGATGGTACCGTCATGTGGTTCCAAGCCGCCGCTGCTTGCCGGTGGTGAAGCGAGAATTGTTGCGGTCATAGTCGCCGTGTGTCCGAAGGATGTGCTGCTCGACGGAGACCGTCATGCATGCACAGCCTGAAGCCTACGAGTAATATGCACCCAATCAAGCGGCTGCTGGCACTCGGTGTAGCGATGAGTACCTTCACAGTTGTAGCAATGAACAGAGCGTCCACTGCCACTACCCGATGATGGCTGCTATTGTGACTGCTGCTGGCCCGAGCCGCGCCTCCATCGGCCCACCGAGTGCTGCTTCCCGTGTGCTGCTGTCGCGACACCCTGTGTCTGAGTCGGCATAAGCGGGGTAGAAGGGGAAGAGGAAGAAGTGGCAAAGGACAGAGGAGACTACAAGAGGGACGTCGGTGGTGATGCGACGACTGCTGCAGTAAGGGGGGTCTCCTGATGAGCCACTGCTGCCTCACAGACATAAGTCACCTGGAGGAAACGTTGGTGCGCCTACAGAAGAAGCTGTAGTGAGGTCAAAAAAGGCTCGAGCACAGCGTCGTTGTACCTCGTGACGATGTATGTCTGCTCAAGGCGAGCTCCGAGCATAAGCATGCGGAGCGCCCATAGTTGTGTACCTTCTGAGGTCCCAAGGCGCGTGTAGATGTGCATGGCGCGTTGCCAGAAGTCAGCTCCAGGCTCGGCATGCCCCTGACAAAGGGAGTGAAAGGCACGAATGTGCGCGGCGTGGGTGGTGTGTGTCTCTGCAGCAAGCAAGGATAATGCCAAGTACCAGCCTCCGCGTTGATCAGCGTCGGTACCTATGCCCGCCTCGCCAAGGAACAAGCAAAAGTTGACGACGGTCTCGTGAGGCATGGCGTAGAGAAGTTCGTGCATTGCTCTAGCCACCGCCAGCACCTATGCTCGGTCTGTAGTTTGATACAGACTATGTTAGTAGGGCCACACGCCCTCTGAAGTGGCCCAAACCTGCAAGAGGATCTCCCAACAGTCAAAACCGTCCTTGCTGACGTACCGTGGGGGCGGTGTCTCGAAGTTCTTGGGTTGCCACTCCGTAGGGATAGCAACCACAGGCTGGGAAGGACGAGGGATGGGAAGACACCGGGAAGAGGGAAGTTGCTGGGGTGGAGATCAGGCAACGATTGAATTTCAGGAAAGCGAGATGTGTGGGGGGGCCAAGAGCTCATCTGAAGCTGGCGGAGACGCTCCTGAAGCACACGAATCTCGCGCCCGGGGGGGGTCACCCTCCATGCCTAGCATATCTTGATCCTCAGCCCAAGGATCAAGAGGTGGTGGGTCGGCTCCAGCTCTTGTCTCCAGTGCTGGAGCTGACTACTGTGTAGAGGGAGCAGCACCGACCGCTCCCTCAGAGGTCTGTCGTGGGGTTGTGGAATGACCGCAGAGAAGCTCGGCAAGGTTACGGAGGGCGTCAGTCTGCTCCCGCTGCAGGCGTCGCATCTTGTCCTGCTGGATCCGTACGTCCTCAATAGCCTGCAAATGTGGGCTCATGACCCCTGAGGAGGAAGAAGAGGGATCTCGTATCCTTTTCCCCTTATCACCAAACGGAGTAATGTCACTGCTCATTATCGGCCGAGACGTCAACGTGGTCGAGCTACGGAAAATTCAGCATTTCTCGAGGAGTTGAAATGCTCACAACTTTTGACTATCCAACAAAAACTTTCACTAAGGAAAGTGCCGATATCAGCAGGAAGTTGTTGACGTCAGCAGGAAGTTACTGATGTCAGCATGATGTGATGACGTCAGCAAGGAAAGATGTTGACTTCAGCTGCCTTCCTTTCCCCCCCCCTTTTTTGTGTGTCAATCCTCGCAGTTTTTGCGCGAGCAGGCAACCTCTCCGCAGTCGCCACACGGAAGCTGCACAGCACCTTCCACTTAGCTGTTGCGGCTGTTGTGTTGTTAGTTGCAACAGCAGCCGTGCGGCTGCGTGCGCAGCCGTGACAGCAGCTGCGTGTTGCTGCTGCTATTACTACACGCTACGGCTACTGCGCGCTGCTGCCGTCTCCACGAGCAGGTGCCGCCGCTGCTGCTGCTGCCGCTGTTGTTGCCACTACTGCTGCGTTACATATGTGCTACTACCGTGGCTGCTGCTGCCGCTGCTGTCGCCACGCACTGCTGCCGCCACTACTGCTGCATGTGCCAATGCCGGTAGCCTGTTGTACCTTGCACCCGCTACTGCTAGCGGCTGCTACTGATGCAGTCTCACCTGATGATGGTGAAGGACGTCGACGGCAGTCGGCTGTTGTTGATAGGTCCCTGTGGATCTGCTACAGCGGTGACTCTCACTGCTATTGCTCTGTTGCGTCTCTGCTGCGCAGCTTGGTGAGAACTGTCTCACCGCTCTGATACCATGAGAAGATGCGTGGAAGCTTCCTAGCGACACAGCCGCTGACTTTTTAATCTCAAGATCAGGCTCATACCTTATCTCCTCTCATGTTCGACTTTTTTTAATGAAATTTAGTGACTGCTTGATTTGACCAACACCTTTAGATTCGGGCCTCTTTTTGTCAAAGTCTAAGTAGTTTCTTTGGTGCCTCATTTCAGTTTAATGGCGTGTTCAGGCCCTTGGACTGTCCGTGTAGCTTCAGGAGTCTAAAACCTGAAGTTCAAATACTCGAAGCGACGATGCAATGCATCTCACCTCTTCCACAGCCTCCTGACGGCCAAACACTGTGCGTGCTTGGCCATTAAGAGGAAGAGACTACGAGCATGAGACAGCAAACCAATGCTCCCAGTCTGCCACGTTTAGCGCGTAGCTCCTGGGGACTTTGCACGGAACGCCAAATGGCTACATTCTTTAAGGTGTCACTCCCACTTCGGTTCCATGTCGCCACTCGTCAGTTGTTACTCCACATTTTGTCACTCACCGTCCATTCGCAATATGACCACCCAGGCCTACCTCTATGACTTCAACATGAAGCGCCTCCCATCGGATGAGGTGGCCTAGTCACATGACCAAGCCTCTGCAACGCAAGTGCTCAAGCATCCCAAGCCAGCGAAGCTGCAACCCAAACGACCTGTCAGCCGGCCACCAAAAACCAGCTTGCCTTGCCATTTGTTGTCCCACAAATGGCAGATCGACCCGCATTGCTGCAAACTACACATGCACGGCTTTGAACATGCAATGATTCACCAAATTCCCAACTTGATTCTCCCGCTGTCTTCGCATCTCAACAAGAAGCCCACAACAACAAGCGTAAGCCTAGCCTTTCTGTTAATTCACTTGACGATAAGCACATGCCGCGCATTCACGGTGTGATGCACACAGCAAAAAATCCCTACCAGGCCCTCAAGAATTTTACAAGATGTACTGACAGCCACGCAACATCTCTATTTAAGAACACCTCGCAAAATAAAGAATTGCCAGATGGTATGAGCCCAGATCTTACCATATCCTGTCACGTTTTCAAAAGTTTCTAACCCATGTTGTTGAGATCAAGGTGTAGGATGCCACATCAACTCATTTATACGGAAACAAAGATGAAGTGAGCTTTTTTGCCGGCATCCAGAGATGGAGAACCTCTACCATGAGCGCATGACAGAGCTGAGGCAATCAGGTGTTGTTTAAAACTCCACCAACCTCAGAGGTCTTTTCACCGACCTCACTTAGGAGCGCCATCCGCAAGGACTCCCCAAAAATGGTGGGGAAATGACATTTTCACGGTCTTGGACCAGAGACTTTGTCCACAAGAAGCTCAATTGGACTTTTCCGTGTGGCACCAGGATGGCTCAAAAGCTTCCACAAGACCGGGTTGAGCAAGGCAAGTATTTGCACAAGAGAGTTGCAGCCCTCATGCAAATGCATGACTTGAGTCTAGCATTTGTTGCCAATGCTGACCACACTGGACTCAACCTTGTTCCCACAGGTGCGATACATTTTTTAAATCTTTTTCAGCATTTTCTATTTGATTCTAGCTAGATTAGCCCCATGTGGTTACAGGTGAAAGGAATTTCTTGTCATTTGGATCCAAAGAGGTAGAAATCACTGCCATTGATGATAAACGGCAGTGACTCCTCTTGTTGCATCATCTCCGGCTCTCGACCTAGCCATGGATGTTAAACAACAATTGATTTACGCTGGCAAGAAAACACGGTGTCATCCTGATAATGCTCACACACGCATAACAAGACAAGAGCATAGTTTCCATCTCACACATGAAGACTTATTGGGCCAATGGGAGAACGACATGTGACTGGAACACGCATGTTTTGCACCCATGGTACAAGAAACAATGCAAAACCAAGGGTGTCAAAGTGGGCATGCAGAAACTTTTTCTCTCGTGCGAGATGCATGGCGACCACAAACAATGGCCAACTTTAAATACTTCCTTAAAAACCCACCACAGAATGTGAAGTTGCATTACATTCCAACTAGATGCACGTCTAAGGCACAACCGGCTGATGTTGGCTTGTAGTGCCCATTCAAAGCAAGCATTCAAATTTCTTTTCATGAGTGGTATGCTAAGGAAATCCTTGAGGACCCAAGCAAGGATTGGCCGGGCAGGGCATGCTTTGGCCTTGAAAAGGTGAAAAACTTAGAGATGTCATGGATTTTGCATTTGTGGTTGGCACTCAAGTAACAAATATTGTAGATTGAGAATGCATGGTCAAGATGCATCTTCGACATTGTGTTAGACCCAGCCTTTTGTGAGGAAGCTTTCGAGGAAGCCATGGAGCCAAACAGTAACCTCTTTCATGAAACAGTGCAGCCAAAGGGGCATGGGCACTGCTGGCGTCTTGCCCTCCCTGCCCACAACCTTTGCCCCATCCTTGGCCATGGCCACCAGTACCACGACCATCACCTTGAGTGGATTGTGCTATGGCCATAGAAGTGATAGACATGGCAGAGGCAGCGGAGGACGCACGGGTAGATAAGAACGAAGACGTGGTTAGTGCCACCATAGCAGAACTGCATAGGCATTTCTTCTAAAGATTGTTGCACCAATATGTGACATGGCCCGTTGTGAACTCATAGAGGGAGCCCATACCATGGGGTGAGTTGGGTGGAACAAGCTCAGAAGCAAGGCACTTCTGCTCAGACCAAGGAACATGCAACAATCAGACACCTTTGGGATCAGACCAGTAACAATGGAGACACCATTAGAAAGCTGGCCAGGCGTGACTTTGTCAACGTCACGTAGGAGACGCAGATTGTGGGCCCAACATGAATCAGCAGATTCTTTTGCTCTTATGCACAACTTGTTAAACTCAACAATGAGAGCACTCTGGACTGCATGACTGCTTATGGTTTTGTAGCGGCAAATGAGAAAGTAGGCTCCAACGGGATCAGCACGTCTACACTGTGCTGTGCCAGCATTATACATGCTAATGTTATTAAGAAGATAATCTGGTCTGGCAATGATCAAGGCATGCACAGCACATGCAACCTCAGCGGGAGAGGGGATGAATGGAGGTGTGGCAGAGGGATCACCTTGCGTCCAAGAACCGAAGCATGTCTCCGATGAAAAATTGGTTAAATTCGACGTGAAATGAGGTGGTGAGGTCTCAAATTCCTTGTTTTTCTATCACTACATTAGTTGTGTCTATGCATGATTACAAGAGGTCTCGTCATGACGAGGTTCTCCAGGGTTGCTCGCAATCCCCCCTTCAGCAATAGACCTATAGTCAGATCCAACCCCCACAGCACTCCCAGCAGCCATAGCACCTCTAGAGCCCCTAGAGCCTCCAGCACTTGCAGCACCCACAACAGCAGCAAAGGAGGGCATTGGGCAAGGATTCTCCATGAATTTGTCGGCTATAATGGTATTAATCTCAGTCTTGGCATCGACGTCGCACTGAATTCTTCTTGGAGGCAACGATGATCAGCCTGTGCTGCATGCTAGGCCTCAATAATGCTTGTGCCCTCAAGCATGATGGGGACTGGCTGTGTGGAGGGGAGTGCACAAGGAAGAGATGCCAGTAGTGAAGAGCGCAAAGTGCAAAATGTATCGTATGTATGCAAAGTGCAAGATTTAACCACTCTAATGCCGCAGGAGAAGAGAGAAGAGGGGAGGTACAACTGCTGCTATAGATGAAGCGCGCATGGAGATTCAAGCTGCAATGGCCACCAGGAGACCGGGTGAACTCCCGATTGCCCCAAGTTTTGACCGACCATGTCTGAGACGCCCCCATTCTGAGAAAAATGACCCCCACATTTGATGCAGGGAGGTGAGCGGCCAGCACAGCAACTTCAAGAAGCCTGCTGGCGACGACGCACGTGGTGATGTCAACCAGAGGAGTGAGTAACACGCAGCAGTAGTAGCAAGAACAACGGCATCGGCAGCAACAACATAGACGCAGCAGCAGTAGTAGCAAGAACAACGGCATCGGCAGCAACAACATAGACGCAGCAGCAGCAGTAGCAGCAGCAGTAGTGTCAGACACAACTGCAACAGCAAGGAGCAGCAGTAGCGGTAGCAGAAGACACCCAAGAGGGAGAGGAAGGGGGCAGGAGCACCATTTGCAGGTACTTCCCCGTCCTCGCACCTTCATGGAAGCCGCACGGACGAGGAGGAGACACAGAGGCAAATCGCGTCAGCCACTCACGTCCCCTACGCCCGACTGCACCAGACTCAAACGGACATAAAACATTTTGCGCATAGGCTCGTTTGGAAGATTAGGTCACAAGCTTTCTATAACCACCATGTTCCGCTCGTTTGGTGGTCTGTAGCCTCCAGCATTAACCGTCCTGCGTCGCAGATCCAGGTTTTTTTCTAGTGAAATGGCTCAGATACCCATAAAATGCAAAGTGGAACTCTCATCCGCCCATCGTTGGAAAGAAAAGCAACCATCCACCCGTTGTTCCAAAGAAAAGCAACCATCTGCCCGTCGCTCTCCAGGAAAGCAACAATCCACCCATGGTACTTTCACTTATCAAGGACTACCGGTACCTGTGTTATATGTGTTGCACATTGGGCACGCTGTTACTTTTTTTCTTCTGAACGCAGTTTTTGCGTTTTGTTTCCGCAGTCCGTACAATGAGACGCTCCATGGCCTTCAGTGCAACTCTACATGTGTACACATATCTAGTGAAATAATTGGTTCAACGATCCGCTCGATCACAAACGGAAGGGATATTTGCTTTTCCTTAAGAATAGAGCTCTTCCCGTTGCTTTGAGGATGCTTTGTGTATGCCATGCTAAAGTTACGTACACACGTAAACAATACGATGGATGAAACACGGCCTGCATGCGCAGATGCCAGCCTGGCTCCCAAATCTGCATGTGCGGAAATGGAGGCGCTCCAGTCAGCTCCGTCCCCTTTCGCATGAGTGTACTGCATGTGGATTGGCTGCATAACCCGTCCATGTATGTTGTAATGGTCCCTGACATGCATTGGCGGATGTCAGCTTCAGCGTGAGCATGGACGGTGGGTAGCGACCGTCCCCCCCCCCCCCCCCCC
>SZWC01010940.1:60515-81310 GCA_023375785.1 Penium margaritaceum
ACACCCATGAGCCAACACATGTTGTATGGGTCAGCAGGACATGGGCCGAGACCATTTGAGTCCCACATGCGCTTGATGTTAACCCACCGGACCCACACATCATACAAGTCCATGTGGCAGGCATCGTTGACACCCCTTCCCATTTCTCTAGCAGCGGCAATGGACGACCCTTCAGCGACAAGTGGTGCGAGGACGCCATGGCCGGGTATCGAGTTTAATGTAATGAACTCCAACTTGCAAGTGCTGGACACTTAAATCATGAACTGCAACTTTCAGCTCGGTTTATGTTGTAGTTGGGCTTCGGCACGTTTTCGACTACGTCACATCAAATGTGGACGTTGTCGTCAGCAAGATGGCGGTTGGCATGCTGCCTTGTAAGTGACGACGACGAGGACCTGCTCGGCTGTCACTAGCAGGGCGATGCCATTTGTTGGCATCATATATGATGACAGATGTGTAATGCCTTTACGCACGCATAGCATTCATGCAAATGGTGCTCAAATTTGCAAAATTTTATGTCAAACTTAGACCCGACACTACATGGTTTGTGCACAGAGTATTTGTAAGAAGCTGCGTCTTCCAAAACTCCACCGGTGTTTTTGACATGTACCGGCGCTTGCGCATATGGGTTCCACTCCGTCACTATTCACGTGTGAACGAATAGTGCATGGGCTACGAAGCTATTAAACTCAATCAATCCCCGGACGGGTAATGTTTTAAACTCATGGTGGGCTAGTTGCTTTCTCGCTTGGCGTTGATACCTACGTTATTTCCTGCAGTCCATTGACACCTGCGTTACATCATACACGACTTTGGCACATCAGCTATATAGTTCCAAAAAGTGGGTGTATTGTAACCGAACCCTTTTTTTTGGGGGTGAAATAGCTCGGATACCCATAAAACGCAAAGTGTGACTCTCATCCCCCCGTCGTTTGGAAGAAAAGTAACGATCCACCCGTGGTTCGGAAGAAAAGCAACCATCCGCCCACCTTGCATTACAAAAGCAACCATCCGCCCAGCCTCCGTAACAAAATCAACCTGCTGCCCACCCCTTTTTTCATGCTGGATCACAGCATGCGTTTTGGACCTGACATGGAAAAAAATGCAATGGTGCATTTGTCTGAGACATAGTGAATGACAAAAATCGTCTCATGCATCGATGCTACATGGTATGTGGCGAGAACATGACTTTTTTTTAGCGTTTCTGGGTTCCTCAGGTATTTTTTGTTCAACGTTGGCGGATGAGTAATATTTTTTACCTCGTGGGCGGCTGGTTGCTTTCTCGCTCGGCGTTGATACCTGCGTTGTTTCCGACGGTCCGTTGATACCTGGGTTGTTTTTCGCACGACGACGGGCGAATGAGCTATATAGTTCCGAAAACTGGGCATATGGTGACCGAGCCCTTTTCTAGGGCATTATACCCATAATACCCATAAACGGAGGGGGTAAGGAACGCCCTACCCGGTGACTTAAGAAAAAGTCTGCCCTGCCCACTCACTTCACCATGCTTGATCAGCGGCATGCGCCGTAGATCGAGCGAAGCGAGGTGGGGCATGTCGACCCCCCTCGCCATTCTTGCTCCCACGCAAGAATCGCGATCGAGCGATGTGCTCTTTGTTTTTTTTTTGACACGCAAACCCCCTAGTTTGATTTAGGGTTTTGTATGTTTTGCGCGGGCGGAGCTCACGCAAAACTTAAGACCCTAAATCAAACTAGGGGGTTTGCGTGTCGAAAAGAAAAAAAAAAAGAAAAAGAGAAAACAAGGAGCTCATCGCTCGATCGCGATCGAGTGAAAACGCCCGTTTTCGAGTTCGAGCGGAGACGCTTATTCTTTCTTTTTCTTACTCGCAAACCGTGAAGATTATCCATTCAAACCCTAGTCAAACCGTACCCCGAATTACATTCGGAGTTTAGGGTTCTAATTTTGCGCGGGCTCCTTCTGGGCCCCGCGGTAGGGGGGCCCAGCAAGTTCCCTTTCAACGCATGTGGAGTCTCGGACCCCCCATGCGAACCATAGGCAACCCCTCCCTCCCCCCACAAACATTCACAAACCCCTCCAATGAGGGGATTGTGAATGTTCGAAGTGATTGATGACGTCAGCATGTCGACGCTACATCGCATGCAATGTCAACATGTTGTGTTTTCTCGCTGTCCGTGGGTAAAATGTCAATGTTCTCAGGTTTGTGGGCAGGGGAGTCTTATTCTTCCGAACGCCGGGTAGGACATACAAGCAATCAAATTTTGTGGGTAATCCCTACATGTACCCTTTTTTTAACACTTCGAGATGAGCACGAAATTAGGTCGTTTTGGCACTTTTTTTCACTTTTTCAAGCCAAGACATCCACCACTGCATTCAGCACAGTCATGCACACCTGTGCACCAAGTTTTGCTTCATTTGGACAGCCTTGATTGTTAAGTGCTGAAATTTAAAAATTTTGAAAATTTCAACACGTGGTCAAATTTCTGGAATGAAGGTCAATTTTTGCCATCATTCCAAATGAGCGAAAAATGCAGTCAGATTTTCAGTCGGACCACTTTCAGCATCCAGCTCTTGACGGAGGGGAGATTGCGCACCAACCGGGTGTGGGGCGGTAGTAGTAACAGCAGCAACGGCGGCAGCAGCAGCCGCGGCGACAACAGCAGCGGCAGTAGCAGCAGCCACCGCGACAACAGTAGCGGTAGCAACAAGAGCATCATCAGTGGCAATGGCAGCAGCAGCAGTGGTAGCAGCAGCAGTTGCAACAGTAGTAGAAGTAGCAATGGCAATGGCAACGACAGCGACATCGATAGTAGCAGCAGCAGCAACAGTAGCGTTGGCGGGAACAGCGGCAGCAGCAGCAGCGGTAGAAGTAGCAAAAGCAGCAGCACCTGCAGCGGCAATAGAGGCGTCAGCAGCCTCAGCAGCAGCGACAATGCCTAGTCAGGATAATGTCGTCGACACGCATGATGGCTCTGCAGACCCACCCACTGCAGACCACACAACAAATCTGCAACGCCAGGTTGATCAGCTGTGCCAGATGCTTGTTGCAACCAACACTAGCCAGACTGTCCTCCCCGGTCAGCCTGGACCTATTCTGACTGCGACAGTGCAGACAACACACAACGGCAGGTGCTACAATAGCAGAAGACGGTGACCAGCATCCTAGGCGCTGGAGTTGCCAGCCTCTCTCGCTGTAAGGACTTGCCCTCATCAAAGATGAGCAGTTCCCGTCTTGGGAACTACTTTACTGCATCTAGGCACAGGGGGAGGGCATGTGGCTGTATCACACTCATATGCATGAGGACACCATTCCAGAGCAGGCGCTTGAGGCAAGCCGTGCCGTCCGCGCACTCATCCTCGTAGCTCCCAATGTTGAATGCACTGCCCTAGAGCCATTCTTCGGTGACATTGCTAACGACACCACCGCTGACCCCCGGCGGGCTTGGAACACGCTGACAGAGCCGTATCGCGCCTGCGACCAGGCAGCAATCAGCCGCCTCCTCAAGGAGTTTAGCTCCCTTCACATGAGGAAGTCTGAGTCTTGGCACCGTGCACATGATATCATGCGCTAACTCAAGACAGTTGCGCCTCCACCGCTTGCTACCCTCCTCACCATCAAGAATGGTGACACTCCTGAGTTTGCAGACATTTTCGTCCCCTACGGTTTACCCATCCTGGCGGCCCAAGGCATTTTGATGACCTCGGCATACAACCTCTTCCTCAATGTGGAGGAATTACACATTGACACACAGCTTCAGCGCGGTGGCTCTTGCGCGACCATTGGTGCCACCTCCGGCGGCTCCTCCACCCCTTCCCCTAGTACTTCCTCATTTGACAATGCCAAGGGCAAGGGAAAGAAGGACGGGAATATCAAGGGCAAGGAGCACCAGTCTCCTTCGATGGCACTACCCTGACATGCCACAACTGCGTTCAGATGGGGCACGGGTGGTACTCATGCCCCATCCCTACTGACGATGCCCGCACTGTCGCCGCCTTGCACCATCGGCGTGAGCGCAGCCTTGGCACCTCCGCTATTACCACAGGCACCCCCTTCTCCCCTGGCAGCATTGTGGCCACCACTTACTCCACCTCGCAGTTGGCTCCTCAGCCTCAACTATAGCTTTAGCCGTCCCTTCTCCATCAACAGCAGTATCTGCAGCAGTATGTCCCACTGCAGCCACATGCGTATGTAGTACCGTTGCATCAGCAGTAGTACGCTCAGGTGCAACCAGTGTACTACTTCAGCCTTTGTCCCAGTGGGGCGTGTATCCCCCGTCGCAGCTGTGACCCCACAATCTGTGGCACTCAATGACTCCACCGCTAAGATTTGCAAGCTACAGAGCTTGATCACCACGCAGCTCACCGTCATGCCTCCTCCCCAAAGAAATAGGAGTTCTTTGACTGCTAACCGAGAGGTCTCCTACTACCTGACAGAGACCGATCTCCAAGGGGACCTTGAGGAAGCCGCTTGTTACCCTTCGGGGCTGGCTGTGGATGATGTTGCATGGTTGGATGACTAGCATGATCGTTGTGTATCTGTACCATCAACCCAGCTTGCAACCGCCGTCTCTCTTCCCACGTCCTATTTTGTTGCTCACTGTAATGTCATGGCCTTAGTCTGCGACCCCGATGACACTTGGATCATCGACTCCGGTGCCACGCATCACATGATGTCCAATCGTGAGGTGTTCAGTGTGCTTGGTCCCATTAGGAATGTTCATAGTTTCCGGACGGGATCCGGGCAGACCTTGCTGGTCCATGGTACTGGCGTCACTCATTTTCTTGGTCCATCCTTTGACATCTTTGTGANCTTCCCACGTCCTATTTTGTTGCTCACTGTAATGTCATGGCCTTAGTCTGCGACCCCGATGACACTTGGATCATCGACTCCGGTGCCACGCATCACATGATGTCCAATCGTGAGGTGTTCAGTGTGCTTGGTCCCATTAGGAATGTTCATAGTTTCCGGACGGGATCCGGGCAGACCTTGCTGGTCCATGGTACTGGCGTCACTCATTTTCTTGGTCCATCCTTTGACATCTTTGTGACGGATGCACTGTATGTGCCGGTTTGGGACTCAGCCTCCTTTCTGTCACGACTCTCGATCTCATGAGTATGGACGTCCATCCCTCCTGTGGCATTGGCACTGTCTCCCTTCGCCCGTCCAGTGAGGTCATGTTCCATGCTGTTTTCCTTGACAACCATTGGCACATCACTCGACTTCTTTCATCCGTGTCCCCTCCCTCCTATGAAACTTCACATGTGTTTGTCACCAGTGTTCTTTTACCCTAGTACATGCATCTCCTCCACCAGCGCCTTTGCCATGTACAGTTTGATGCTGTCGATAGCATGCTTCACACCCAACCCACGCTTGGACTTGATCCCTCCATTGTTGAGTGGCCTTGCTACACCAAGTGCATTGACTGCGATTAGGCAAGATGCACCGAGCCTCCTACCCTGCATCCTCCTCTCGGGCCACACACACATTGGAGCTCGTCCACTCAGACCTCAGGGGTCCTCTCTCGGTTGCGTCCATTGTCGAGGGTGGCTAGAATGTGCTGACTCTCAAAGATGACCACTCCCACCATCGTTGCGTCATTTGCCTCCGCCGAAAGAGCGACGTGGCCTATGCCATCTGTGGGTGGCACCTCACGGCTGAGTGCGAGTGTGATCACACCCTTTGCCGGTTTTGGTCTGACCGAGGCGGCGAGTACATTGGGGACACTACTGCCTATCTCACTAGTCATAAGATCTGTCATGAGACGTCCGCCCCTGGGACACAGCAGTAGAATGGTGTCTCTGAGCGCTAGAACCACACCATGGCCGATGTTGTCCGCACTATGCGTGTCGAGTCCGATCTGACTGAGGGCTTCTTCCTTTATGCCATTGCCTACGTGACCTGGGTTTGGAACCGCGTTCCCCATGGTCCCCTTTGCCACGAGACAACGCCGTGCACATTGTGGTGCGGTGAGCGGACCGATCTCTAGCCTGCTTGTGTCTCGAGGTGAGTCGCCAGCATCTGGCTCACCGAGGACCACCGGGATGGCAAGCTTGCCGCCCGCGGTCGTCTCTGCACCTTTGTTAGTGTCTCGCATCAGCTCAAGGCCTGGCACTTCTAGGACCGGGTCCGGCATTGCTTTGTTGATTCCTACGATGCCCTGCTCTTTGAGGACCTTCTCTCTTTCTGGTCTACCCCCTTCTGCTTCCATCACTTTTGTCTCATGGAGGAGATCCTTGTTGCACTGCCGCTCCAGCTCCAGAGGCACAAGTCGTCCTGCCTACATCCACACCTCTAGCAGCGGATGGCCCGGATGATCCTCCCTCGCTGTCCACATCACCGCCTAGTTCCCTTGTTGGCGATGCCACGTGCCCGTCGGAGACAGAGTTCTCCACTAATTCCTGAGCCCAGCTTGACCCCTTGGCTGATCCCCTTTCGGCCTCCGATGCACTCACCCCCGTGGATCCGTTCGTGTCTAGCGGTTACGCGGCATTGGACCCGGCGCCTACCCACACCTTGCCATCTCGTCCTCACCGGGCCCCCTCTACCATCTTTGGGACCCCGGCGCACCAGGTCTGCACCTTTGCTCTGGGTGGTATTCTGGGTGGTATTCTATGGCCTCGTAAGCTGGCGCCGCCCTCGGTTCCTCACACCAGGGCACCCCATCCAGCCTCCAGTTAACCTGTCAATACACCTTCCTCCGCTCACACTGTTGTGAGCAGTGAACCCGGCGTCAAGGTCCTTGGCTTGACGGCTCTTAGCCTCTTTGCTCAGGAAATTCACCCTGGCTCGGCCCTGGGCTACGCTCTCATCTCCCAAGAGAATCGCCGCGCGGTCTCTGCCACTCTGGCCCGGGCCCCTGCAGGACTTTGCTCTGCCCATGTACTGACGGCCTGGCCTTCCCCACTAGCACCCGACCCACAGACCCTAGGTGAGGCCCGTGCTGCTCCCAACGTAGACTAGTGGGAGGTCGTCTGTCAAGAGGAGCTTGCTGCCATCAACGAGCACGCATTGTACAAGCTTGTGAAACTTCCCCCTGTTTGCAAGGCCATGGGGGTGGGATGGGTGTTTCAACAAAAGTGGAAGCCAGATGGCACCCCGGACAAGTACAAGGCCCGGCTCACCGCCAAGGGTTTCTCCCAGGTTGCTAGTGTTGACTACAACCAGGTCTTTGTCCCGGTTGGATGGGTCACCACCAGTCGGGCGCTCTTTAGCCTAGTTGCACAACATGGTAGGGAGCTTCACAGAATGGACGTGAGCAACGCCTTTCTTCATGGTGCTCTCCATGGTGCTAAGCTCTACATGATCCAGCCCTCTAGCTTTGAGGATAGGACCGGTCGAGTCTAGCAACTGCGGAAGGCCTTGTACGGCCTCCAGCAGTCTCCTTGGTGCTGGAACATCGAGATCAGCCGCACCCTTCTGAAGGACGGATTTCTTTGCAGCACTATAGACCTTGCACTCTTCATCACTCCTCTTGGGACTCCTTTTGCAACAATTCCTGTCTACGTGAACGACCTACTCATTGCATCTATCCACCTTGCTACTGTCGAGAAGGTGAAGGAGTTACTAAAGACGACCTACAAGATGAAGGATCTTGGACTGGCGCATGTGTTTCTTAGCATGGAGATTGAGCGCAATCTCCCGCATGGCATCATGTGGGTACATCACTCAACGTACGTTGAAAAATCATTGATCACTTTGTCGATCTCCTAACCACTGTCCCCAGCGCCTCCACCTCGATGACCCCAGACGGGCATGTGAAGCTAAAGGCTACTAATGACAGCACCTTGGGTGCAGCGGTGGACATCACGGTGTTCCTCCACATCATTGGGTCACTCATATTTCTCACCACAACCAAACTGACGGACATCACCTTTGCCGTGAATGTCCTCCTCCAATTCTCACAAATCCCAAACCAGCTGCACCTTGATGCAGCTGTTCGTGTGTTACGATATGTGGTTTCTACCCCACGCCAAGGCCTCACATTCCGTCGGCAGCCGTCTGTGGTGGTCGTAGGCTACACTAGAAGCGACTGGGCATGGGGACCAGATGAGAATAGTCACATTGGCTGGATCTGTCTCATTTGAGGTACGACAGTGTCATGGCATAGCGGGGAGCAAGGACGTGTTCATGTAGCACAACAGAGGCAGACTACATGGCGTTGGGCACTAATGCATGTGAGAGTATTTGGTTGCATCGTTTTTTGGGTGAGTTGCGTCAGCCTGTGTCCTCCATCACCTTGCATTGTGACAAAGAGAGTGTCGTCGTGAATGCCGACAACGGTGGTGTCCACCATGCACGGACAAAGCACATCAATACTGAGTATCATTATGTGGGTTCCTTGTTGCATGAGGGCAGCTTTCACATCGTGTGGGTTGAGACTGTGAAGCAGTTGGCTAACTTCCTCACCAAGGCGTTGAAGTGGAACTCGTTCAAGAAGGCTGTGAGCATGGTCGGGTTCCTACCCTGAATGCATGCGGTGTGACTCTTCCCCTGCATGGGTTCTCGTCGCTCATCCTCGTTGCACAAGTGATCTAAATCTTCTCATTCTTGCACTGAGTGTTGGGTCGGGGAGCATGGGGGAGCATTGCTTCTACACGCTCATGTACAGTGATGCCTTGGGATCATGGGGGAGTGTTGTTGTTTCATCTGTGCACTGTCTCACTTACTCATACCGTGACCTCTCCGCTTGTGTACATGCTCGTGCAGAAGACTGACTTGATGGACGTTGATGCCGACGGGGCGTTTGTTGGAGTGGACGTGTTGTCGTGAAGCCGAGCATGTGGTTTTCCTCCTCCTCATGCTTCTGATACTATACCCTCGCCTGACCAGCTCCATCGGAAGCTACCCTTAGCTGTCACGTCATCAGTAGTTGTAGTTGGCTCTCAAGAGGAGTGTAGCTGGCACCTGAGTTCGCGCAGTCGTAACTCCTTGTAGCTGTTTTGCTTGCTGTTTCTGAGTGCACGACAACGTTCGTAGCATGGTTGTTTTGGTATGGTCCAGTTTTTAAGCAAAGCGAACCAGAGTTCTCATACTTAGACTCTAGTGTAACAGACTCAAGGTGCAGACCCAACAACGAGTGTGGGCTCCTGCACGCTGCATCAACAACACAATTGCCCCAACATGCACACTAGCTCGTTCCTTTTTGTACATGGATGGGGTCAACATAGTCAATGGTTGGGTCGGCCATTAGCGGATCTAAGTACCGGGGTCCAAGGGACAGCTGCCTGCGTGCGCTTCGTGTGGTGTACACGGTTTGCCGGTCTGCGCTCGGCAAATCAAGTGACGTTGAAGCCGCCATGCGGCCAGAATGTGGGCATGTTGGCGATAAAACAGAAGATTAAAGATGTACCATGCCCCCATGCCCCAGACTCACCTGCTGCTAAAGTGCCTGCTAGCGCCATGGGCACGACGCAAGAGCGGCTCAGGGGCGATCAGGCTGTCCAGGCGTCGATGATGCAACATGCAACGTACAATGACGGACGTCGGAGACCCTTGCCACCTTCAGCGTGCGCAGTGACCCCACGTCATTGCACTCGACCACGGTTGGAGGTACAAGGGGGGGGAGGGGGGAGGATGGCTGCCATGCAAGACCGTAGGCGTCCACGCATCGGTCAAAGGTCATGCCACCATAGCCGTAGTGTATGTGGACAGGATTCATTGACGTTGATTATGTACTATTTTGATGTAAAACAGGGGCGGCAAGTCGATACTCGATACTCCGCGAGGAACGTCAATAAATGCAACACTGACGACTTCCCAAGCACGAGACTTAGGGTACTTCACACTTTTACTACAAACATCGGAATTGCACTCTGTCTACGATAGCGACCAAGTCTGGACGGCGGACACGGCGGACCAGGTCTCCGGAATGATGTACGACATGGTTTCATTGAAACTGATTTTCAGCAATGTGCAATACAAAAAGCTTTTGTCACCGTGCTCTCACTTTTTTAAGTGGGGGCTAAACATCGATGATATTTCTCCGGTACCGGGCATCCTAGCCATGATCTCCCGTAGCACCAAAAGTGGGGGCGACCTAGCCATAAGTTTCCAGAATGGGGGCAACGTAGCCATTTTTCTCACAATGAGGGCCTCTCAGACACGGTCCAGCGAGATAGGGGGAAAATGCGTGGAAGCTTCCCAGCGATATTGCCGCTGACTAGGCGTTAGTGCCTGGTTAGACGGTGACAACAGTCACAAGTCGTGCACACAACGGCAAGGGTCTGGCTAGGGGACACAAAGCAAAGCGTCAGAATGCTTTAGTATCATTTGTTGAGAGGAATGACAAATGATAGGTCCATGGCATAAGTACCTGCTGCGGTGCACGGCGGGTGTCGCACACGGCAGTGCAAGGTCTGTCCTAAAACCGGCCCAAAACCACGGTTTTGGCCGTAACTCAGCGTAGACAAGTCAGAACGCTACGCCGTCTGAACCTACACGTGCAGAATCTCAAGCCGGACGCTACGACTGGTCACATGCATGCATCTGGCAACAAATGGTGGGCACACAATGCAAAGACATACAAATCAGACTCATGGCTAGTCCACCGATAAAATCCTACGAGTTGCAAAAAGAAGTGCAGAAGGTCCCAAACAACATCCGGGACTCTGGGGCAGCCGTCGATCAACTCCGAGCAGGTAGTCCACCACCGGACGATGCCCCGGTACCAGCTGGGTCCGCATCAGGGATCTGCATGAGCATGGACATGGCCGAGTGGTCATAGTAAACTCTACAGGTCGATAGGAACGTCACAAATCACAACACTCCCCCATGACCCGATGGTACGCATGTCCATACACGTGCAGCACTGCGACGAGTGCAACAACGAGTGTAAAAACAGTCTAAACACAGACATAGATACACCCCGTACTCAACCACTCTCAGGCAAGGGGCGAAGCCCAACGGAATGAATGGCAACCAGAAACTTCTCGCACGCCAGTGCCTTCGTCAAGAAGTCAGCACGTTGCATGTCAGTGCCGACCCATATGACGGAGATCACGTGTCGCTCCACCAGATCACGCACGAAGTGATGCTCAACTGCAATGTGCTTTGTGCGAGCATGAAAGACACCAGAGTTCTCCGCAATGGCAAGAGCACTCTGGTTGTCACAAGGAAGCACAATGGCGGGCACCGACTGACCCAGCTCAAGGAATAGGCGCTGCAGCCACACTGCCTCAGCAGCCTCAGCACCCAGAGCAACATACTCTGCCTCCGACGAGCTACGTGTGATGCAGTCCTACTTCCCACTGCGCTAGGACACAACGGTACCACCGAGCATGAACACGTAACCGGTGCGACTGCGTCCATCTGGGCTCCAGGCTCAATCGCTGTCGGTGTAGCCGTCAAGAACCACCAAACACTGCCAGTGACAGCAGAGTCCGAGGTACGGTGTGGAAACCACATACCGCACAGCCGCCTAGAGGGCTCTAGCACGTGAAGCTTGCAAAAACTGTGCAAGGAGGTTGACGGCAAAAGCGATGTCGGGGCGTGTGGTAGTGGCCTGGTACATCAAAGATCCGATAAGGCATAGGTACAAGGTCACATCCATTGTCTGTACCAGCTGTGTGGGATTGTCCACCTTCAAGGCGTCCTGCCCATTTGGTATGAGAGGTGTGGAGGTCGTTGGCACTGTGCCAAGGAGGTCACTGAAGCGCTCCCCCACAACGCGTGCGTATCAGGTTTGATGCAACAGAAGCGTCCGACGTCTGCGGTCTCGTACAATCTCCATGCCAAGAAACACTGTTGCAAGACCAAGGCCCTTCATATTATAGGCAGTCTGGAGGACCACCTTGGACTCCTTTAGAGCCTCAATGGAGAGAGACGCGATCAGGAGGTCGTCCACATAGACCAGGATGGCAGTGAACCACTTGGGCGCCTGTCGGATGAAAAGTGAGGGATCTTCCTTGCTATGTACATATCCCGTACGAGTCAGAGTCCCAATGATCTCCCGGTTCCAACACCGAGGAGACTGTTTGAGTCCGTACAAGGACTTACGTAAGCGCCAGAACTTTTCACCATCCTCAAAGCCTAGTGGGTGGGCCACAAAAATCTCCTCATCTAGAGAGCCATGGAGGAACGCATTGTTCACATCCATCTGGTGCAATTCCCAGTCATGCTGAGCCACCATACCAAACAAAGCGCGAGCTGAGGTCATGCGACAAACAAGGGCAAAGGTCTCAGTGTAATCAACGCCCTCGATCTGGGAGTACCCCTTGACGGCCAAGCGAGCCTTGTCACATTCCAATGAGTCATTCGGCTTCACCTTCTTGCAAAAGACCCACTTGACCTGAATCGCCTTCCTCCCAGGTGGAAGGTCGGCTAGCTCGTATATTCCGTGCTCTCGGATAGTACAAAGCTCATCCTCGCAGACGGCATGCCAGGCGTCGGCATCCTGTGACAAGAGGGCTTCCCTCAGTGTGCCCGGATCAGGCACCAATGAGGGAGAGATCTGAGTGGCGAGTGCATACGCCTCAGAACTGGGCCTGACGACCACAAGGTCAGATGCTACATCACAAGCGGTACAAAACTCGCGAGTGACGCGATTGTGCCCTACAGGACACGCTGGATGTACCTTCGTGCAATCTGTACGGACACTTGGGCCGAGGGCCTTTGTGCCGGGATCGCCAGTTGCAACGCTACGAGTGGAGCGCCTGGGTCCGCGATCTGACACTCGCTAGGCTCCGGAGCCCAACAGTCGAGGATGACCACTGGGCTCACGTGAGTAGCCTGGGCTCAAAGGGCTGACCGCAGGCTCAGAGACAGGCACGACCACATCCGGTGAGGACTGAGGCACAGGGACAGGTGATGTAGTGGGAGGAGAGGCTGGTGAACGGATGGGAGACGCAGGGCTGGGAGTGGCAGCAGGACCGCCCACAGAGACAGGAGTACCGGTGGGCAGAGGGACAGCATCATGGGTGTCTGTGGGGCGTGAGGGTGTAGGAGAGGAGACAGTCTGGACGGGAGAGGTCTTTGGGCCGACAGCGATGATCGCCGGGTCATCAAGAGCCGGAGACCGAGAAGTGGAGGGGGCTCGAACGGACACATCAGCTGGAAGAGAGGTGCTTGTAGGATCAGAGTCCCCCATCCGTTGAGAAACTTCACATGTAGGAACGTGTGTGACAGACATCGACACAATCAAGGTCAGATTGTGGTAGGTGAGAGACTCAAAGAAGAGAGCGTCGCGGGACTCAGCAATGCGATGAAGGGCAGGATCCCAAAAACGCCAGGCCTTCAACCGTGGGAAGATACCAACGAAGGCACACAAGGGACCCCACGAAAAGACCTTGGACCCCTACTGACCCTCCATGTACCATACAACAGCCACTAAGCCCCAGACACAAGCAAGACACAAATCGGCACGGTGGCCAAACCAGAGCTCATACGGTGTAACGTGGTCCAGAAGAGGACTGTGCGGGAGGTGGTTCCAGACCCACGTCATGTAGGCGAATCCTTCCAAGGCGAAGGATTCCGGGAGACCGCACTCAGGCCGCATAGCATGAACCGCATCCTCCATGGTGCGGTTCCAGTGCTCAGAGACACCATTCTGCTAAGGAGTGGCAAGAGCAGAGACCTGGTGAAAAATCCTATGCTTGGCAAAGAAACTGTCCATGCCGCCAAGAAACTCGCCGCCGCGATCCGAGCGGAAGGTATGTAGCGAGTGGCGAGACTGACGCTCAGCCATCACTAGCCAGAGACGAATTATGAGAGCAGCATCACTCTTATGGCGCAGGCTGTAGACCCACCGCATCCGGGTGAAGTCATCGGTCAGGATCAGGACATATCGGCCCCGATCGGATAAGGACTCGACAGGGAGAGGACCGAGAAGGTCCGAATAGACTACCTCAAGGGGGCGAAGGGCTCGAGAAAGGGAGTCAGGGTAGGTGTAGCAATGCATCTTACCCTGAGCCCAGAATAGACAATCGGTCTTGGGCGGCTTCTCGAAAGAGGCCGCGTCAAGACCGAGGGCGGGCTATGTCCTAATGAGCTTTGACACAGTGTTGAAGCCCACATGACACAGACGTCAATGCAGCAAACGTTGGTGCTGAGAAGAGAGGACACCAGTGACAAACACACGAGCAGGAAGGGAAGGGGAGCAAGGAGAAGAAGAGATCCGAGGAACACGATACAAATCAACAACAGAGGCACGAAGAACAATAGTGCGAGTATCAAGAGTAGTCACTGTCGCGGAGTCAGCAGTGTGCTCCACAGAGAGTCCCATCAAAGTGCAGGCACGTATAAAGAGGAAGCTAAACTCAAGGTCAGGCATGAAAAGCACTTCGGAGAGATGCAAGGGGCTAGACGGACCATCAAAGCACACAACCCCAACACTCTGGACTGGGAAGGACTGATCAGAGCCTGTGCGAACGAAACGAACAGGCGCCACTGGACCGAGGACAACTAAGTCACTACGATGACATGTCATGTGGTGAGTGGCACCGGAATCGATGATCCAAGTGCCACCCGAATCACGACTGGAGGACGTCACGGTGTAACAGGCAATGGAACACTCGGCTGCAGACGGATGCTCGGCAACAGAGGAGGGAGAACGACGAAGGGCGCACAGGTGAGACTCAGAAATCCAATCTGTACAGTCAGGCCCATCATCATCACATGCTAGTTGTGCTCCTCGACACGAGTCATCACGAGAGACAAGAACAGACAAACAGACAGTTTGTGAACTACCCGGCTGTGACGACACACTTGCACCTCCTTGAGAGCGAAGCGCCAGGAGCTGACGGAGCTCGGCAATGGTGCGGTCACGGGGGTCCGGGTCTCCACTACTCGCCGGTGGGGAAGCAGGAACTCCTGCGGTCGTGGTCGCCGCGCGACCAGAGGCTCTGCTGGTCGACGCAGACCGCTGTGCGTGTGCAACCTGAAGACCGCG
The DNA here is from genome assembly GCA_023375785.1 of Penium margaritaceum. NCBI lineage: Eukaryota > Viridiplantae > Streptophyta > Zygnematophyceae > Desmidiales > Peniaceae > Penium > Penium margaritaceum. Next base: position 75,381 of record SZWC01010940.1, read on the forward strand.
AGTAATCCGCGCCCAGTCGAGCGGCTGCTAGCACTCGGTGTAGCGGTGAGCGCCTCCACTGTTGTAGCAGTGAACAGTGCATCCACTACTACCGCCTGATGACTGTTGCTGCGGTGAATGTTGCTGGCCCAAGCCACGCTTCTTTCTGCTCTTCTTCCCCTGTGCTGCTGCTGCCACACCCTGCGTCTCAGTCGGGGTAGCTGGGGTGGGGAAGAGGAGGGCGTGCCAGAGGATCGAGAAGTGAACTGCGACAGAGGCGTCGGTGGTGACGCGATGACCGGTGTAGCAAGTGAACTCTCCTGGTGGGCGACGGCTACCTCACGAGCAGATGTCACCTGGAGGAAAAGCTGATGAGCCCAAGGAAGAAGGTGAAAGGAGGTGGAGAAAGGCTTGAGCGCGGCATCGCAGTACCTCGTGAAGATGGCGGCATGCTCAAGACGGACTCCGATCATGAGCGTGCAAAGCGCCCACAACTGTGTGCCTCCTGCGGTCCCAAGGCGCGTGTAGATGCGCATCGCGCACCGCGAGTAAGCGGCTGCGAGCTCGACAGGTCCCTGACGAAGGGAGTGGAAGGCGCGGATGTCAGCCGCGCGGGTGGCGTGCGTCTCTGCAGCAAGCAAGGACAATGCCAGCTCCCAGCCCCGACGTGGGTCAGCACCCGTGCCTGTGCCAGCCTCTCCAATGAAGGGGCGAAAGTCAACGATAGTCTCGCGAGGCATGGCGTAAAGAAGTCTGCGCATTGGCCGAGCCGCTGCCCGCACCTGAGCACGGTCCGTAACCTAATACTGACTGTGGTAGTAGGGCCAAACCCCCTCGGAAGTGGCCCGGACCTGAAAAAGGGTCTCCCAACAGTCAAAGCCGTCTCGAAGTCCTTAGGTTGCCGCTCCGAAGGGAGAGCAACCACAGGATGGGAAAGACGAGTGATGGGAAAGACGAGGGATGGGGAAGACATCGGGATGAAGAAAGTCACCGAGGTAGGTCTCAGGCAAAGATCGGATTGCCGGGAACGGGACACCGGAACGCGTCTGCAACTGGCGAAGACGCTCCTGAAGTACGCGAATCTCCCTCTCGGGAGTGTCATCGTCCATGCCTGGCATATCAGGGTCCTCCTCCAAAGGATCAAGAAGTGGCGGGTCCTGTCTTGCCGCTCTCCTTGGTGTAGATACTTACTGCTACGCAGAAGGTGTGACACCGCCGACTCCCCCGGAGGTGTGCTGTGGGGCCATGGACTGACTCTGAAGAAGATCAGTGAGCGTGCGGATGGCATTGGTCTGCTGCTGCTGTAGGCGACATACTTCATCCTGCTGACTCTGCGACTCCGCAATGGCCTGCGAGCGAGGGCTCATGATTTCGGAGGAGGAGGAAGAAGGATCTGGCGGTCCTTTGTGTTTGTCACCAGTCGGAGCCATGTCAGCTCTTAGTATGGGGCCAAACGTAAAAAATGCTCTAAACGACAAATCGACAGCGCTTCTTGAGGATTTGAAATGTTAAAAAGAAATTGATGTTTTGACCCCATATCTACTGACGTGAGCAAAGCCGATGATGATGTCACCGTTTCTTACGCAAGCAACAAACGCTAGCGTTTTTTAGGCCGGCGTTTCCTTTAACGGTCACGCAAGCTTCGCTCACGGCTGTGCAAAGGCTGTGCAGGCCAGCGCAGTGCCACGCAGGCTTGTGCAGTGCTACGCAGTTTTTGCGCAGCAAAAACTGCGCAGCAGTTGCAATGTTGCTGCTACGCAGCTGCTGCTTCCGCTGCTGCTGCTTCGCTATTGCTGCGCTGAAGTCGCAACAACAGCTGCTTACTACGCTAGCGGTGCTTCCGCTGCTGCTGCTGCGCTACTGTTGCTGCTCGCCACTGCTGATGCCGCCGCTGCTGCAAGCTATTGCCACAGTTGCGGGCTGTCAGTGCTCGCAGCCGCTGCAAGCTGCTGCTACGAGCTGCTACTCCTTTCTTTTTGTACAATGTGGCAGCCAGACACGGCTGCTGCTGCCACCAGGTGGTCGTGCTGCTGCTGCTCCTGTTACAGGAGCAAGTAAATGTCGCAGCTCACTCAATGTGGTGGTGGGGACGGAGTGATGATGTCCTTGAGAAAACGGCTGCAACAAGTCCCAGGATACGATGACAGCGGTGACTCTCACTGCTACCGCCGGTACTGCATCTCTGTGGCGCAGCTCAGCGAGAGGAATCTTGCTGCTCTGATACCATGAGAAAATATGTGGAAGCTTCCTAGCAATGTTGCCACTGACTAGGTGTCAGTGCCTGGTCAGACGGTGACGACAGTCACAAGTTGTGCACACAACGGCAAGGGTATGGCTAGGAGACACAAGGGAAAGCATCAGAATGCTTCAATGGCACTTGCAGAGAGGGATGACAAATGACAGGTCCATGGCATAAGAACCTGGCGCCGCGCACGGAGGGTGTTGCACGCGGCAGTGCAAGGTCTGTCCTCAACCAGCCCAAACTACTTTTTTGGCCGTACCTCGGCGTAGACAAGTCAGAACACTACGCCGTTGTAATCTACATGTGCAAAATTTCAAGCCGGACGCTATGATTGGTCACATGCATGCATCCAGCAACAAATGGTGGACACACAATGCAAAGATGTGCAAATCGGGCCCACGGCCAGTCCACCGATAAAATCCTACGAGCTGCAGAAAAAGTGCAGAAGGTCCCAGACAGCATCCAGGATTCTAGGGCAACCGTCGATCAGCTCCGAGCAGGTAGTCCACCACCAGACGACGCCCCGGTGCCAGCTGGGTCTGCATCAGGGATCTGCACGAGCATGGACACGGCCGAGTGGTCACAGTAAACTATACAGGTCAACATAAACCTCACAAATCACAACAACTTGTAAGTCCGCCCCTAAGAGTCACACTAATCCATTCATTGTGAAAAGAACAACGGTTGATGTTGTAGACACAACCAGCTTTCCGATGTGCAAATGGCCGCGTATCCCAAGTGGGAGTGAGGTTTGCAGCAGCAGGCAACGTGTGGAGGAAGCTTCAACTGATGTGGTGGCTGTAGTGGCATTAACGGATGAGGCAACAGCTACCTACACAATAATTTTGGCAGTTCCAGCTACAAAAAGAGGGTGAGCGAAAGCCACTTCAGTCCAAGCACTTGTAGCACGTCCAACCGCCATAATTGGCGGTTGGACGTGCTATAGAGAGTGTTGTGCTTTGTGCCATTCCTGTACAGTTTACTGTGACCACTCGGTCGTGTCCATACTCGTGCGGATCCCTGAGGTTGGCGGCCCTAGTGACACCAGCACGACGACAAGCGGCGGACTACCCGCTTGGAGCTGACCGACCACTGTTCCAGAGCCCCAGATGCCACCGGGACTCTTTGTTGTGTCTTCTACGTCTTGCAGGCGTTTTTCGGCGGACTGGCCATGAGGCCTATTTGCATGTTTTTGCATTGTATGCTCACTGTCAGTCGATGGATGCATGCATGTGACCAGTCGTAACGTCCGTCATTTGATTCTGCACGTCTAGGTTCAGACGGTGTAGAATTCTCACATGTGTGCACAGAGTTACGGCCAAAACAGCGGTTCTGGGCCGGTTTTAGGACAGCTCTTGGACTGCCGCATGCGACACCCACCGTGCGCCGCGGCAGGTATTTATGCCTAGGACCTGTCATTTGTCATTTCTCTCTGCATATGCTATATTGAAGCATTCTGACACTGTGTCTTGTGTCTCCTAGTCAAACCCTTGCCGTTGTGTGAACGACCTATGACTGTCGTCACCGTCTAACTAGGCACTGACGCCCGGTCAGCGGCTGTGTTGTTAGGAAGCTTCTATGCACTTTCTCATGGTATCAGAGCAGTGAGACAGTTCTCACTGAGCTACGCAGCAGAGACGCAGCAGAGCAACAGCAATGAGAGTCACCGCTGCAACAGAGTTTCCGGGATCTGTTGGAGACGGCCGGTCGCCGTGAACGTACTCCAACCACCACGTGAGATCACGACTACAGAGGCACCAATAGCAACGTGTAACGCCACGCAGAGGTGTGTTGCGGCTGCGGTGCGTGCAGCCACCCTCCCACAGCTGCAACAGCAGAGCACCAGCAGCAGAGGCGGTGACAGCAGCAGCGTAGCAGCAGCGTCGGCAGCAGTAGCGTGGCAGCAGTGGCTGCAGCAACAGCGCAACAGCAGCGTCGACAGCAGCAGCGCAGCAGCGGCAGCGGAGGCAGCAGCACAGCAGAAGCAGCGACAGTCGCGGCGGCAGCTGCAACGCAGCAGTGGTAGCAACAGCAGCGCGCGCCGGCGGCAGCCAGTAGCAGTTGCAGCGCACAACAGCAGCAGCCGCAGCACGCAGCAGCAGCACCAGCAGTAGCGCAGCCGCTGGTGCCACCGCTGCACACGCAGCTACGCAGCTCCTGCTCCAGCTGACAACACAGCTGCAGCAGCAACTGGGCAGAAGCTGCTGCGTAGCTTCCGCAGAGCTGCCGCGCGCCACCGCTAAGCGGCTCCACACGCGCGCAGAATCGACAAAAAAACAAAAAAACAAAAAAAAACAAAGAAAAGGAGGGGACGAGCTGACGTCAGCATTGTTGATTGCTGGCGTCATCAGGTCGTGCTGACGTCAGCAACCACTTGCTGATGTCAGCATTCCACTTAGCCAAAATTTCACCCGGAAAGTCAAAAGTTGCCAGCGTTTCAACTCTTCGACAAACGCAGACGGTATTGAAATCCGACAAACTTGACCTGTCGTCCCATAGTGAGCGGCGACATGAGTTCGCCCAACGACAAGGACAAGGGACCAGGTGATCCCTCCTCTTCTTCAGGGGTATTGAGCCCTCGCTCGCAGGCCATTGCGGACCTGCGCAGCCAGCAGGAGGAGATGCGTCGTCTGCAGCGAGAGAAGACTGACGCGATCCGCATGCTGACTGAGCTTTTGTGTGCTCAGTCCATGGCTCCTTCGCGGATTTCTGAGGGAGCTGCCGGTGTTGCGGCCTCCACCCAACACTCGGCCCAGGTGCCCGTGACAGGTGCTCCGCCTGCTTTACCTCCTGGTGTGGTTTCTCCACCACCTGCGTGAAAAAGTGCGTAGAAGCTTCCTAACAACACAGCCGTTGACCGGGCGTCAGTGCCTGGTCAGACGGTGACGACAGTCACAGGTCGTACACACAACGGCAAGAGTTTGGCTAGGAGACACGAGACACAGTGTCAGAATGCTTCAATATAGCATATGCAGAGAGAGATGATAACTGACAGGTCCAGGGCATAAATACCTGCCGCGGCGCACGGCGGGTGTCGCACGCGGCAGTCCGAGAGCTGTCCTAAAACCGGCCGAAAACCATTGTTTTGGCCGTAACTCTGCGCACACATGTCAGAATCCTACACCGTCTGAACCTGAACGTGCAGAATCAAAAGACGGACGCAGCGACTGGTCACATGCATGCATCCATCGACTGACAGCGAGTATATAATGCAAAAACATGCAAATGGGCCTCATGCCCAGTCCGCCGAAAGGCGCCTGCAAGACGTGCAAGGCACAGCAAGGAGTCTCGGTGACATCTGGGGCTCTGGAACAGTGGTCGGTCAGCTCCTAGCGGGTAGTCCACCGCCTGTCGTTGCGCCGATGTCACCAGGGCCGCCTGCCTCAAGGATGTGCACGAGTATGGACACGGCCAAGTGGTCACAGTAAACTGTACAGGAACGGCACAAAGCACAACACTCCCCCATGACCCGATGGTACGCATGTCCATACGCGTGCAGCACTGGTACAACCACATAGTGAGTGACACAGATAGATGAGACGTCAACGTACATCCCACACTCAACCACTGTCACACACGGGGCGAAGCCCAAAAGAACGAATGGCCACCAGGAACTTTCCGCAGGCAAGTGCCTTCGTCAAGAAATCAACACGTTGCAAGTCAGTGCCAACCCACATGATGGAGATCACGCGTCGCTCCACCAGATCAC
>SZWC01010941.1:13272-28717 GCA_023375785.1 Penium margaritaceum
CACGGCTGGGTATCTTCTCAACCGCCTTCCCTGCAAGCGTCTCCAAAATCAAAGCACCCCATATGAAAGCTGGCATGGTCATCCTCCTAACGTTGGACATCTCAAAGTTTTTGGGAGCACGGCCTATGCCTGGGTTCAACCAGGTGCTCAGGACAAGTTGGGATCACACACCCAGAAGGGCATATTGGTGGGCTATGCAGACAACAGTCAGGCCTATCGCATCTGGGATCCCGTGGCCAAATGCATTGTCCACAGCCGCAGCGCCACCTTTGATGAGACTCTCACTGATCGGGCCGCCCTCTCTTCCAGCCCTCCACAGCTTCACATCATCTCCATGGATCCTGAACCCACTCTTCCTCCTCAACACCCTGTTGACTCTGGCCCTGTTGAGCACGCTGGCATCATTCCTCCCATTGTCCCGGCAGCTGACCGCCCTGTGGTGCCTCCACCTGTGTCGCCACCACCACCTCCACCACCACCACCATCGGCGACTCGTTTTTCCCACAACTGGCCCAAGGATTACGACCCCACAGCTCCGCCACGTCGCTCCTCTCACCATACCAATCTCAAAGCACTCACTGCTGTCTTCTCCCGAGGTGCTGCTCCTTCTCTTCCAGCTCCACCCTCTTCTCTCGCTGCTGATCCTCCTGCTTCACCGTCCTGTGACCATGCCCTTGTTACCCCTGTGGTGGACCCGGTCAGCTACAAGGATGCTCTGCGCCGACCTGATGCTGCTGACTGCCACTCTACAGCAGACCTTGACAACATAACAAGAATTACAAGTCAGTAGACAAGACATGATTTTTAACAGTAGTATACCCATCGTTTGGGTTAATAGATCAGCGGTTTCCATGGTCAAAAACGATATGCCAACGGTGTCCATAAAAAACGAAATGACTACGGTGCCCATGGTCGGGAAAAAAAGACAGCTGTGCCCTTGGTTAGTGTCTGTCATGGGCATGGCTGACATATATTTCATGTTTCTATAAGATTTATGATGGATTTAAAAACCGTTGATGAGACAAATGGCCAGTGCATTATCCACCAACGTACGCATAACATGGAATGCAAAACGATGGAGGCCACACTACTTGGTGCAATGCACAACTACTACACCTGACACCTCATGAGGAACATGCAGTCCAGGTGCCAAGGCAAGTTGGGCACACTGTGCTAGAACCTGTCGCATGTGACAACAGAGGAGGACTAGGATGGGATCCTGTCCGAGATGCGCCGGCCGGCTCCATGGGTCGTGGACTACCTGCTGGGTGGTTAATGGCAGCCAGGCATCCCCAGAGAATGTTAGAGCAGGCCTTACTTCTGTATACCTTGTGGAGGACACACCACTGGCAACGCCATGGAGTCACTAAAAATCAAGCTCGTGGAGCTCCGGAAAATTTACCCACACTTATGCTTGATGAGCCTCTGGCACATCCGGTGCAAGGTGGCACATGATGCAGAGGGCAACATTGCGTCGGCTCTGTACTTGAAGGTGCAGAATAATTGTGACTGCAACTGGGCGTACATCTTGGACCTGGATGGGGACAACATGCGGCCTTGGACAAGCGGCATAGTAGTGCGCACAAACGGCACTCCTTGCGACGTGAACATCAGCACCAAGGAAGGCTCATGTGGAGGGTGGCATGAGTATGGAATGCCATGCCCGCATGCCTACAGCCTCCTGCTAGAGGATGTCGTCAACCCCGTGACGTATGTGGACTTTGGCTAAAAATGCATGTACAACGTCCCATTCCCCCTGTCCAAGGTAATGGCTGTGAAGCAAGCTGAACCAAAGTGGCTCCAGCCAGGCCCACGTCTCGTTTGTGGACACCTAGCCACAGTGAGACTGGAAGGGTACGTAAAGTTGAAGAACCGACGCATCTGTGCCCGCTATGGGAAGTAAGGCCACGTGCATTGTGCATGCCTTGAAATGGAGGTACCAACTCCTGAGCACATGGCAGCCACACGGGTCAAACAACTTGAGGCAGAGCGTTGCATGAGGGTGTCCTGCAAGTCAAATGTGGAGGTCATGGGGTACTCTGGGGATGAGGCAAAGGATGCTCCCCTTGCTGAGGAGGAGTCAGAGTTGGACGAGGAGGATGAGGAGGAGGAGGAGGAGGAGGAGGAGGGGGAGGAGGATGATAAGGAGGAGGAGGAGGAGGAGGAGGAGGAAGAGGAGGAAGAGGAGGAGGAGGAGGAGGAATAGGATGAAGGGGTCAACCACCGTGATGAGGTCGTTGACCCCATATCCGTCTCAAACGAGGATGAAAGGGTCGACCACCATGATGCAAATTGGGGCGAGGAAGCATGGATGGCTTTCCATGAGGAGGTTGATAACATCAACCATTCATTCAGGATGTGGTGAGTTTGCCTCAGTTGCTCAGCTTCCACTACCTTTTTTTGGATTCCAACAACTATTTCATGATGTTAATGCATGTTTCTAAAGCATGGACCTAACTCGTGTTTTCCCCTCTCTTTTGTACCATGTGTGCGCTTTGCAGAGCTCTCTCAAGAACAGCTCCTATGGAGGAGTTGCATGCCAGAGTACAAGTGGTCCGAGTTGCACTCCTCCATTAGACTAGTTTCCCTTGTGTGTGGAGTTATGTTGGTAGTGTTGTAAAACTCAGTTTCTGTGAGAGTTCTATTTCTCAATCATTCTCATTTGTTCAATGATGTCCATTTTCCATGTGTAATGAAAATCATTNCTCCCCTTGCTGAGGAGGAGTCAGAGTTGGAGGAGGAGGAGGAGGAGGAGGAGGAGGAGGAGGAGGAAGAGGAGGAGGAGGAGGAGGAATAGGATGAAGGGGTCAACCACCGTGATGAGGTCGTTGACCCCATATCCGTCTCAAACGAGGATGAAAGGGTCAACCACCATGATGCAAATTGGGGCAAGGAAGCATGGGTGGCTTTCCATGAGGAGGTTGACAACATCAACCATTCATTCAGGATGTGGTGAGTTTGCCTCAGTTGCTCAGCTTCCACTACCTTTTTTTGGATTCCAACAACTATTTCATGATGTTAATGCATGTTTCTAAAGCATGGACCTAACTCGTGTTTTCCCCTCTCTTTTGTTCCATGTGTGCGCTTTGCAGAGCTCTCTCAAGAACAGCTCCTATGGAGGAGTTGCATGCCAGAGTACAAGTGGTCCGAGTTGCACTCCTCCATTAGACTAGTTTCCCTTGTGTGTGGAGTTATGTTGGTAGTGTTGTAAAACTCAGTTTCTGTGAGAGTTCTATTTCTCAATCATTCTCATTTGTTCAATGATGTCCATTTTCCATGTGTAATGAAAATCATTAACAACCAAAATGAAAAAATGTCTACAAAAGGAGTACTGGCCAGCTCATTTCATTTACTTTTAATCAGCTCTCTCTTTAGTCTAAGCACTTGGACAACGAAGCTCAAACATGACTTCACGTAACCCACTTGACTTGCCAGTGTTCTTCATCTTGGGAGTGGGTGCAACATTGGTGTGTCAGACACTCTATTTGTACTCGTGGCAGCCAAATACTACAAGATACATGGGGATGTGCCAGTGTACCATGGCATACCATGATGAATTTCCCATGGATGGCTGTACAAGTGAAGCAGAAGCAGATGACGTGCACAGGGAAGACAGTTTCTACGATGAGGATAAGGACATTTTCCATGATGAGGAGGAGGACATTTCCTACAGTTTGTTTTCCTATCAGGGATGGCAGGGATGTGGATGTGAGGTGCGCCAGTGGCTCTGAATCTGTATTGTCCTGGATCCAATGTGGTTGGATGCAGAGTGGTTTGAGTAGTAGTGCTTCTTCCTAGCTGTCTGGGGAGATGTATCACTTTCTTCACATGAAAACTATGTCTATTGAAATGATAACATCCCATACCCATGCAGTAAAGAGCAACTATATACATTTCTCATACCATAACAATGTATCCATGTCCCATGTAAAATACATTCATGATCATCCATTCATTACGCATATACAATGCGATGGAGGCTATGTGGAAAAGAACACTTTGAGTAAACTCTGTAAGTAAAATATACAAACAATGTTCAACATCGTAGCTTTATGTGTTAAAACAACCATTTCCATATGTCTCACGGACTTAATACTCGAATGCGCATAATGATGCCATGTAGAAAATACACAAAGTATCCATAAAATGCTATGCTAAAACGATAGTTATCCCCATATTCCATTTTTCAAACCCCAAAAGGTTTGCAAGGTAACGTAACAGTTTGCAATGAGAGAAACACGTTCCACACAAATCATGTCTCAACCACATGGCAATCTTGCTGCAACATTCACGTGACTGGACGCCCATTGATGGTGCACATGGCATCGGCAAATACCATAGTGGAAAATATCTGATTGTCGCGTCCATTCGGCCTTCCTTCATTGGTGATTGCACTGTCCTATTCCGTCCGATGTGCAAACATTGCCTCGAGCCTGAAAAAACGCTTTACATGCATGGCTCCAGCTTTAGTGAACTCGATGCCACACAACGGTAAACAACAAAATGAAACACATGATGTCAAGACAGCTTGTCAACATGCGACATTTCTTTAGGACATGCAAGTCATTCACGACTGAATACTTTCAGCGAATAATCGATACAGTTGTCGTGTTATTCCTTTTTCTCTCACACAATGGAAAACATGGGTACCGCTGTCATTTTGTTTTCGAGTATGGACACCACTGACGTATCGCTATCAACTATGGACACAGCCTTCTTTTCATTTTTTACTATGGAAAGTGCTAACCTATCGACCAAAATGATGGGCACCATTGTATTTATGCCCATGTATAAACTACTTAGAATGTTTACTAGGGTTAATGAATAGCATCTTCACATGCTACACAGTACAATATCATGCAATAGGAATAAGTGCACCATTGAATAAAATACATCTTATACTTAATTTTCAAAAGTAATACAATGGATAGAGATCACACGAAGCAATCCACTCTTGCATATACAGTGGGAAAATGTGGATGAACGGGTAGAGAGTCGCAAAATAATGGAATGGGAAGAGCATTCCCACTTCAATTATGCATGCCTTCAAGGACTCTACAGTGTTACTCGTCATGTGTCCGCCACAAGCTGGTGGACCGTGGAAGCGGCTCTAGCACCACAGTAGGATACCGCCCTCGCATCCTTGTCCCAAGACGTAGGTGTGCGCTCCACAACTCATCTCCATCAACTCAAGGCTGACATTTTTGTACTTCCTGCGCTCGTATGCGTTTTCCAAGCGCCAACAGATATCTGTTACGATTTTGTTGTATGTGACGCGATAGCTCTCCTTGGTATGGAATGTAAAGTACTTGTGCGACATGCATGACAACTTCTTCATGGCAGCCAGGAGGTCTGTATCTCGGTCAGTGATGATGTTTGCGCCGTCCCACCGCAAAGTACAGTATGCTTTTGCCTGCTTCAGCAAGAACTCGCCCTAGTTGTCCTCATCCTCCTGGCTGAACGATGGCGTAGGCCATCAGGACACTGTCCTTGTTGGCATAAAAAAACTAGGCAGTGAGCAGGACTTTCTTGTACCCGTTCTTTAAAAATGACACGTCGAGCGTGACGAACCGCCTCATGTGCAGCCAGGCCTTACGGCAAGCCCAGACACCACAAAATAAAACCAAAACTTTTTGTGCTACTGCTCTCCCACCGGAATAGTTTTCGGGTCCACTCTCATGACTTGCACATGAGCTGGAATGCAGGGACATAGATGAAACTCTTCACCACAATCAGTGGAAAAGGTGTGCATTCTCAAAGAAGTAAAATTTCAAATCTCACCTCAGTGTAGTAAGTGGGAAAGGGGGTCCAGGAGGTTGCTTTCTCCCCCATCAGCTCCTCCTGTGCCTTGTACCATGCCTTCCATATCAGCTGGTAGCCGACTTTCTTATGTGTCACTGCTTCGAGGATGGCATGGTGTGCTTTGGCATCAGTGGTTGGGTCTCACGCCACCATGTCTCGGATGCGTTGGAGGACCCACCTCATAGTGTTCACTGGATTCCCCTTAGTTTGCGCTTGTGGCCTTCACGGGACTGTGCGTTTGCCTTGCACAGGCCTCGATGATGCGACATGCAACGTAAAATGACCAGCTTTGCAGACCCCTACAAGCTCCAGCTTGCGCAATGAATGGACGTCGAGGGGCACGAGCACGTTTGGGGGCGAAGGTTGGGGGGGGGGGGGGGGGTNAATCGGGGAGGCAACACGGGACTCAATACGCGGAACCTACAAGGAACCTTAACAAACCTTTCTTGTCAACATTTTGGGCCCAAAACATTGGGTGCTATGCACGAATATGAACACCTCTGAACATACAACACGTAGCATGTGAAAACATCCTCATATGCATCGACCAAGTCTGAAAGGCAGGCACAGCGGTGAGAAGATGTGTGGAAGTTTCCTAACGACACAGCTGCTGACCAGGCGTCAGTGCCTGTTTGGACGATGACGACAGTCATAGGTCGTACACACAATGGCAAGATTCTGGCTAGGAGACACAAGTGTCAGAATGCTCCATTAGCATTTTCAGAGAGAGATGACTAATGACAGGTCCACAGCATGATTACCTGCCACAGCGCACGGCGGTGTCGCACGTGGCAGTGCAAGATCTGTCCTAAACTTTGTCCAAAACCACTGTTTTGGCCGTAGCTCTACGCAGACAAGTCAGAACGCTACGCCGTCTGAAACTAAACGTGCAGAATATCAAGTCGGATGCTACAACTGGTCACATGTATGCATCCAGCATCAAACGGTGGACACACAATGCAAAAACATGCACATCAGGCCCATGGCCAGTCTACCAATAAAATCTTACAGGCAGCAGAAAAAGTGCAGAAGGTCCTAGAGAGCATCCAAGATGTTGGGACAGTCGTTGGTCGGCTCTGAGGGAGTGGTCCACCAACCTGACCACATGCCGGTGCCACCTTGGTCCGCATCAGGGATCTACACGGACATGGACATGGCCAAGTGGTCACAATAAATTGTACAGGTCAACGTGAACATCACAAATCACAACACTCCTCCATGACCCGATGGTACGCATGTCAATACACATGCAAAACTGATATGGGAGTAACGACGAGTGCAAAGAAAGATGTGACGCAAGTACACCCCACAATCAACCACTCTCAGACAAGGGGTGATGCCCTATAGAACGAATGGCCACCAGAAAAATTCGGTGCAAAAATCCATTTGCCAGGAAATCAGCACGCTGGATTTCAGTGCCGACCCATATGATGGAGATCACATGTCGCTCCACCATATCATGCACAAAATGGTGGTCAACTGCAATGTGCTTTGTGCAAGCATGAAAGACACCTGAGTTCTCCGCAATGGCTAGAGAACTCTGGTTGTCGCAACGAAGCATAATGGTGGACAGTGACCGACCCAACTAAAGGAACATGCGTTTTAGCCACACTACCTCAGCAACCCCTACACCCAGAGCAACACAAACTGCCTCTGATGAGCTACGTGCAATGCAATCCTACTTCCCGCCGTGCAAGGACACAGCGGTTCCACCAAGTAGGAACACAAAGCCTATGCGGCTACGTCCGTCTGGACTCCAAGCCTAGTCGCTCTCACTATAGCTGTCAAGAATCACAAAACATTCCCGGTGAAAGCAGAGTCCAAGGTACGGTGTGCAGACCACGTACCGCACTAGTTGCACAACCACATGAAGAGCTCTAGCATGTGGAGCCTCCAAAAACTATGCAAGGAAGATGTTGGCAAAGGCAATGTTGGGGCGTGTGCTAGTGGCCAAGTACATCAGAGAACCAATGAGATGGAGGTACAAGGTCTCATCCAATCTCTCCCTTAGTTGTGTGAGATTGTCCTCCTTTAGGGCATCCTGCTCATCAGGTGTGAGAGGTGTGGAGGCCGTGGGCATTGAGCCAAGGAGGTCACCAAAACGCTCCCCTACAACACGTGCGTATCGTGCCTAATGCAGCATAAGTGTCCGATGACTACGGTCTCACACGATCTCCATGCCAAGAAACTCCGGTGCATGACCAACATCCTTCATCATGTAGGCAAACTGGAGGAACGCCTTGGCTGCCTTCACGGCCTTCATTGAGGGAGACGCAATCAGGAGGTTGTCCACATAGACCAAGATGGTGGTGAAGTGCTCAGGCAACCTTTGAATAAAGAGAGAGGGATCTGCCTCACTCTATACACACCCAGCACGAGTCAGTCTGCCTCTAACCTCCTGGTTCCAACACCACGGAGAATGTTTCAAGAAGTAAAAGGACTTGTAAAAGTACCATTCCTTGTCATCGTCCTTGAAGTCTGATGGCTGGGCCACGTGAATCTCCTCATCCAAAGTGCCATGGAGGAATGCATTGTTCACATCCATCTGGTACACTTCCCAGTCATGCTGAGCTACCACACCAAACAGAGCGTGAGCTGAGGTCATGCGGCCGACAGGGACAAAGGTGTCGGTGTAATCGATGCCCTCAATCTAGGAATATCCCTTAAGGACCAAGCTCACATAATGCATGCAAGCATGTGCTAGGCAGTGGGGCAGAAATGAACTGCAAGGGTCTGCCTAGCGCGTTGCATCAACGCTTCTGACTGCAAGCAATGTGCCAAGATTCCTGGAGGGCTTCCCATGCCACCTAGATTGCTGGCTGAGTTTGCTGTTCACTGACTAGGCACTGGCCTGGTAAGCTGACGCGAGTCACAAGGCATGGCATGCTGTGCGCAGGGTTGGAACACAGATGGAGTGAACCAAGTGCTAGAATCTGAAAGTAATTGCAGAGTTGTTACAACAATGAACAAGAGCTACCTAAGTAGCTGGTGAAGCCTGGTGCGCAGTCAGTGCGTCCAGGGACGCGTTTGGCTCCGTTCTAGGCACACCTTGCCCAAATCTGTGCAAACTGCCAGAGCGGCCCGCCAAGGCTGAAAACACTCACCCAGTTGTAACTTTCTGCACAGGCGTCACAACGACGCGCCATTTGAACCAGAACAATCACCGCAACAAGGCGGACACATCCGTATCATGGAAGGAAGGTCTCCTCGTAGCACCAAAATACGTCTCCAGGTGCGCGGGTCTCGACCGACGAACAAGGTACATGACGAAGCATTGGGCAACGTGTCACAAGCTCACGCACACACTGGTTCAAGGCCCTGGGTCTCCACGTCACACCGGTGCGACACACCAGGTGTGCGGGTCTTGACCAGTACAACCTAGACCAAAAAGCATTATGCCGGGCTCAAGCAAAACGCGCTGTTTGCACAACGATATCAGGCTCACACACCAAAACCCCCCCTGGGTTGCAGAGCCTGACAACGCGATACCTACATCCACACCTACACAACAAGTAGATGGCGGTCTCAAGGTGTTAGGTGTCCTCGTCATACTGGTAGGTCCCACCAGGTATGCGGGTCTTGACCATCACCACTTTGACCCCTGTCAACCACAAGATAGGCAAGGACGATGCTGGTAGGGTGTGCGTGCACGTAGCCTCATCCCACAGCTTCATCATCGCTGATTTTGTCATCGTCACTGTAATCGTCACTGCTTTTGTCACTTGGTGCTACGACAAGGGCAGAGGTGAGGGACTCCTCCAATTGCACCGCCTCCTATATGCTTGCCAGCTGCTGGGCCGCACACTGCCACACGGACAGCGCAGCATCGAGACACGTGTACAATTCGTCGAGCTCTACTACGGCAGCCAGCCGGCCAGCTGCATCGGCGGTGTACAGGCAGTTAGTCGCGGAATAAACCTGACGGCGGACCTCTGTCATGTGCACGTCGGCGCGAGCCACTGCCTCCTGCATCCTTGCCATCTCGTCGCGTAGGAAGCTCTTCTTATTATCTGTCGACTCAGGTGTTGCCTGATCATGAGCTGCTCGCAGGGGGTCGTCACCACTCAGCGCGTCTGCATGTGTAGTGTTTGCACCGGCAGGGGGTGCTGCTGCAGAGGCACCAGCTGCTGCAGCAGCCTGAGCTGCTAACACACCAGGCACTCGGGTGTCAGCTGGCCGGACACCGTCCGGCCAGCTGGTCGTCGTTGTCATCAGGGGCCCATACACCTTGGGGCTTCGCCGAGCCCATGGTGTGCAACTAGTCGTCCACGTGCTGTTGTGCGTTTGCCTGTCGTCGACATGCATCCTATAGAGACCACTCTACAGCCTCGAGACGTGTGTACACATCCTCTATGCACGCCTCAGCAGCCCGTCGTGCTAGAGCATCTGCCTTGTAACAACAACTGCTGGCCTCCATGAGCTCAGCCGTGAGATCCTGCACGTCCGCCTCCGCTCGAGCCACGACTACCTCCTGCTCGTCGATCGCGAAGCGCAGGCGCTCAGGTACGAGATCTGCAGCACAGAGGAGTGTTGCTGGGACGTCAGCTGGAACTATCACGGTGTCAGCGGTGCCATTGAGGGCAGCCAAGAGCTGGAGGTCTGCTGCTTGCTCTACATCCTCTATGGTAGGTGCATCTGCTCGGGTGACTACTGTAGGCTCATTAGATGCCATGGACACATGTGCCTCTTTCCTGTCAGTAGTGTCGACCTCTCTAACAACTTCTCCTGCACAGGCCGCTGTTGATGAGGCATCCACTGATATTGACTCCTCTTGGTCGTGAGATGCAGAGTGGAGACGCCCGAGCACAATGTGTGCCTCGGAAATTAGTGCCTGAAATGCTGACCGAGCTGCATCCTCCGTGATAGTTGCATCTCCACAGACAGCTGCGACAGTGGCCCTGGTAGTGACTGACGCGCCAGCCACCTCATCATTTCTTGCTTCTCCAGGTGCCCCCCAAGCATCTGTACCTGCATCCGCTGCCGGCGTCCCGTCTATCGCTGCAGTTTTCACGACGTTGGTGGCTGCCGACACGCTCATTGACCGGACATCGGCTGGCACCGCTACTGCTACTGCTGTCCTGTCCGTTACTACCACTGCACCTGCTACAGTGATCCCGTCAGCTGTAGTCTCCATCTCCGCACCTGCCTTGGACTCCGCGGTGGACCACTCGTCCGCCTCCGACTCCTCCTCACAGAGGACGCCCCGTCATGTAGCACCATCCGTCGCATCGCTCCTGCACTCTCCGTTGGTCGTCGGCGAACACTCCATCCCCCCCAAGACTGACACACCAACAGAAGCTGAGAGGGGGTGGGACACCAACCCTACGACCGGGGATGAAAGAGTCGGCTCTGTGAGAACGTCTGCTACTGGTACAGTTGCCGCCGCCTAGGTACGTCAAGCCGAATATGCCATCCGCTGCTGCGTGCAGCGAGTGCGGGTACGAGTAGCGCAAGCTGAAGGGAAAACCACCAAAGCTCAGAGGGCGGAGGTGGAAATGACTCCGACTGAGTCCAGGACAAAGCAGAGGGTGTCAGACATAGACTTGAGGTCGGGTATCCCAGTATCGTCATGTGGCGTCTCAGACGGAGGGAAGGATGACGAGGGCGAAGAGACAACATGGTCTGTGAGCTGTTGTACCATGCGCTTTAGACCTTGGAGCTCGGCATACAGCATTGCCATAGCTCTGCTGAGGGGTGCTACAGCATTGGCCAGAAACGGCTCTGGATCGGGTGGAGGGGTAGGAGGGGACTGCAGCCAGGGCGGTTGCCACCCGGCAGGACGCTGGCGGCAGTGACGCCAACCATGGTGGCAGTCGTTGCAATAATAGTAGGCAAAACCATTGAACGCCTGAGGCATGTGTTGTGTCTACAACTGCCAGTGCGCCCGCGGCGCTTGCCACGTTTGCAGTTCCTGTGCCAGCCAAGGCGTCGGCTGCAACCCTTGCCATGCCAGTATGCTCATCTCAGGAGCCTGGCGTGCGTGAGTGTACAAAACACTCGCTCCCGCTAGCACAAGACCACAGGGGGAGGTGGACGGTCAAAGCATAATCTATCAGACATGCCACGACACCGTCACAAGGAAGGCCACCAGCACGCTAGTGGTGCACCTTTGTGCGTCTATCACGCGGTTGCTATGCTGTTTTTGCATGAATATCACAAAGTGGGACCTCGTGTCTCCTTTGGTGCTGCACTTGCAACTATCGGTGACGCCTGCGGCCGTTGTCAACCACCGACCGCGGTGGTTCCCAACACACCTGCCACTGGTAGCGCTGCTGGTGCTATAGCGGCTGCGACTACTGCTCCCGCACCGGTCGATGTCATCCGCTGACGGCTGTGGCCCTCATCCACTTCGGATATTGTTGGTGCTCCCCGCTGCTGTCCGCTACAGTCCATTACAGCCCGCTCCTACTCACTGCTGCTCTGGATGGTACGTCTCTGCTGTGTAGCTGGGTGATTTCTGACTCGCGGATGCATGACACCGCCACGGGAAACCCACCGCGGAATAGTCACTGAGGAACACCCGCTGTGGGACGCTCCCCACGGAGTCTCCCGTTACCAAAACGTCCACCGCGAAGCTGTCACCGCAGAATGTCACCGTGGAGCTGTCACCACGGAGCTATCATCGCGGAGCTGTTACCGCAGATTTGACATCGTCATTTTGTTGTGGGAGAATACTTGCGGCCTGCCGCGGAACCTTGGACTTGCCGCGGAACGGCCACCGCGGTCGCGCCAATGCGGAACATGGCGGGGTACCGCGAACTGTCAAGGCACATCTGTCAGTGCGTTCAGCGACCACCGCGGAGCTGCCGCATCTGGTGACCGCGGGTCTGCAGCAGAACTGACGCGGACTTGCGATCGCGGAGCACCCTGGAGCACCATCGACGTGTTCCACAACCACCGCGGAGCGGCCCCAGCGGAATGCTGCGGATTCGCGGAACACCTCGGCGGAACAATTCACCGCACAACACCTCCGTGAAACACCTCTGCGGAACACTTCACTGATGATTTTCCGTGGACTGCCGTGGGACAACTCAGACTTTTGCAGCAGAACAACCACCGCGGTTGCACCGATGTGGAACATGGCGGGGTGCCGTGAATTGCGGGGGTCCCTCCGTCAGTGCGTTCCGTTACCACTGTAGAGCTACCGTGACTAGCGACCGTGTATCTGTCACGGAACTGCCGCGGACTCGCGACTGCGGAGCACCCTAGTTGAACGTCGGCGTGTCCCAAAACCGCCGCGGAGCTGCCACGGTGGGACGCCGCGGATCCGCAGAACACCACGGATTTGCCGCGGCATCGTCACTGTAGGGTGACAACTTCGGTACGCCGTGTTCGACCGTGGCAGATCCGCAACACCATCGGCGCGTTCCGTTGCATTCGCGGAGCTGCCACGTCCGCTGCAGAGACCTCGTCACCGCGGAACACCACGGAGTTTTCCGTATAGCGGTTACTGCTACCGCGGAACGGCCACGGAACTGTCACGGAGCTGTTAAGAAAACAGTTGGAATGGTGGTGGGTCTTCCGAGGACCTCTCTCCGAGACACTGGCCGCGGCTGCTACTGCTACTCAAGGCAACAGCTGCAGTTGCTCACTGCTACTGCTGTTGCTGCGCCTCTGTTATGCAGCTATGTGAGCACTGGCTTGCCGCTCTGATACCATGACAGAATGCATGCAAGCATTTGCTAGGTAGTGTGGTAGAAATCAACTGCAAGGGTCTGCCTAGCGTGTTGCATCAACGCGTCTGATTGCAAGCAATGTGCCAAGATTTCTGGAGGGCTTCCCATGCCACCTAGCTTGCTGGCGGAGTTTGCTATTCACTGACTAGGCACTGGCCTGGTAAGTTGACACGCGAGTCACAAGGCAGGGCATGCTATGCGCACGGTTGGAACACAGATGGAGTGAACCAAGTGCTGGAATCTGAAAGTAATTGCAGAGTTGTTACAACAATGAGCTAGAGCTACCTAAATAGCTGGTGAAGCGAGGTGCGCAGTCAGTGTGTCCAGGGGCGCGTTTGGTTGCATTCTAGGCACGCCTTGCCCAAATCTGCGCAAACTGCCAGAGCGGCAAGCCAAGGCTGAAAACACTCACCCAGCCGTAACTTTCTGCAAAGGCGTCAGAACGACGCGCCGTTTGAACCAGAACGATCACCGCAACGAGGAAAAAACGTCTGTATCATGGAAGGAAGGTCTCCTTGTGGCACCAGAACACGTCTCCAGGTGTGTGGGTCTCGACCGATGAACAATGTACATGAAAAAGCATCGGGCAACGTGTCAGGAGCTCACACACACACTAGTTCAAGGCTCTGGGTCTCCACATCACATCGGTGCAATACACCAAGTGTGCGGATCTTGACCAGCACAATCTGGACCAAAAAGCATCATGCCAGGCTCAAGAAAACCGTGCTGTCCGCACAACGATGTCAGGCCAAATCTGACACACCAACACAAGCAAGCCTTGTGGCATTCATGTGCGCCATCCGGCTTCACTTTCTTGCGAAAGACCCACTTGACCTAGATAACCTTCCTCCCAGGTGGAAGGTGGACTAGTTGATAAACTCTAGGCTCTCGGATGGCACAAAGCACATCCTCACAGGCAGCACGTGAGGTGTCTGTATCCTCTTATGAGAGAGCTTCCCTCAGTGTACCCAGATCAGGTGCCACTGAGGGAGAGCTCTGAGTAGCGAGTGCAAACGCCTCAAAGCTGGGCCCGACAACCACAAGATTAGCTACTACATCACAATGGATGTAAGACTTGCGAGTGACAAGATCATGTCCTAAAAGGCATGCTGGATGTACCTCTGTGTGATCTGTGCATACACTTAGGCCTAAAGCCTTTGTGCCAGGGTCACCACTCACAACACTCCGAGTGGAGCGCCTACATGCCGGACCTGGCGCACGTTAGACTCCATAGACCAATGGTCTAAGGCGACCACCGTGCTCATGTGAGTACCTTGGGCTCAAGGAGCTCACCTCTGGCTCAAAGACAAGCCCGACCATAGCTGATGAGGGCCGAGACAAAGGGGCAAGTAATGTTGTGTGAGGAAATTCTGGTGAAAGGACAGGTGACACATGGCTAGGTGTGTCAATAGGATTAGGAGTAGAGGCATGCTCACGCACAGAGATAGGAATGCTTGTAGGCATGGGCATAGAATCATGGATGCCTATAGGGTACGAGGGAACAAGAGTGGAAGCCGACAGAGTAAGAAAGATCTTTGGATCGAGAACAATGATCGCTCAGTCATCAAGAGCCATAGATCGAGAAGTGGAGGGGGCTCAAATGGACACATCGGCCGGAGGAGAGGTACTTGTAGTCACAAACTCCCCCATTCGTCGAGAAGCCTCACACGTAGGAATGTGTGTGACGGCCATCAACATGATGGAGGTCACGTCAAAGTACGTGAGACATTCAAAGAAAAGAGTATCGCAAGACTCAACAATGCGACATCGAGTGGGGTCCCAAAAACTCCAGGCCTTCGACCACAAGGAGATGCATGACCTACAAAGAGACCTTGGACCTCCGCTGGTCCTCCGTGTACAACACAAAAGCCACGGATGCCCATGATGATAAAGACGGAGATCTGCATGATAGCAAAACCAGAGCTTGTACGGTGTAACGTGGTCTCGAAGGGGACCGTGCGGGAGGC